>JAGVVM010002223.1:0-63990 GCA_019149425.1 Psidium friedrichsthalianum
GGTGCAGGTTTAGAGTTAAGGCCTTGCAGTCGTCGGATCTTGTAATTCAGAAGATCCTTTAAGAAGACTCAAGAAAAAGAAAATCTGACTTCCATGTAGTCGAGGACGGAATACTGAAGTTTCGAGGACGTTTATGTGTGCCTGTTGATGAAGGCCTAAGAGAAAAAATTTTATCGAGGGCACACCGTAGCAGTTATAGTATTCATCCAGGTAGCACGAAGATGTACCAAAATTTGAAGCAATACTACTGGGGGAATGGTATGAAGGCAGATATAGCTAAGCACGTGGCTAAGTGTTTAACTTGCCAGTAGGTCAAGGCTTAGTACTGTAAGCCTGGAGGATTGTTGCAATCATTGGAGATCCCTGAGTGGAAATGGGAGTACATCGCAATAGATTTCGTAATGGGTTTGTCGAGGAGTTAGAGAGGAAATGATTCAATTTGGGTCGTGGTAGATAGACTGACGAAGTTTGCGCATTTCATTGTTGTGCAAAAGGACTTCACTTTAGATAAGTATGCTGAATTGTATGTACGGCAGATAGTGCGTCATCATGGAGTACCAGTGACAATCACATTAGATCATGATCCCAAGTTCACTGCTACATTTTGGAAAAGTCTACATACTGCGTTAGGAATGAAGTTGCAGTTTAGTACGGCATTTCATCCTTAGACGGATGGTCAATCTGAAAGGACATTCAAACGCTCAAGGACATGTTGCGAGCTTGTATTTTAGATTTCAAAGGAAGTTGGGACGATCAACTGCATTTGGTCGAGGTTGCCTACAACAACAGCTTCCAACAGAGTATCAAGATGGCGCCTTTTGAAGCGTTGTATGGTAGAGCATGTAGGACTCATGTCTGTTGGACAAAGTTGGTGAAAGAAAGATCACTGGTCCTGAATTGGTGCAATAGTCAATGGATGCTGTCAAACTCATCAAAGAAAGGTTTAGGACAGCCTAGAGCCGCCAAAAAGTTATGCCGGCAAGCGACGCAGACCATTGGAGTTCCAAGTGGGTGATCATGTTTTCTGAAGGTGTCACCAATGAGAGGGATATCTCGTTTTGGCAAGAAAGGGAAGTTAAGTCCAAGGTATGTTAGACTGTTTGAGATTTTGGAAAGGGTAGGGAATATGGTTTATCGTCTTGCGTTGCCACTGAGACTTGCTCAAGTTCATGACGTTTTCAATGTATCAATGTTGAGAAAATATGAGCCTGACCCTACTCATGTGTTAGGTTTTGATGAGATTGAAGTGGATGAGCGGATATCATACGTGGAACGTCCAATGAAGATTGTGGACCGAAAAGAGCAAGTGCTTCGTAGAAAAACGATCCCTTTGGTTAAAGTAATTTGGCAACATCATGGAACTGAACGAGCAACATGGGAGAGTGAAGAAGTTATGAAAAGTCAATGCCCTTTTCTTTTTGAGAATATGTAACGGTTAATTTCGGGGACGAAATTTCATAGGGTGGGGAGAGCTGTGACGTCTTGAAATTTCAAGGATTCGTAAATAAATAAAAATGGAATTTTTATGGATTAAGAGATAATTTTTGGACGTGATTTTTATCTAATATAGAGCGTCAATTATATTCGTTCATCGGTGTAGTCGCGCCATAGCATTTCTCTTCGCGTTCGAACTTTCATCGCGTAAATTTGAAAAATGTTCTCATTTGTTGTGCAAAATTTTCACCATGTCCTAAATTACCTATTTACCTTTTTTTTTTGCCCTTCAGATATTATGCCTATAGGATGAAAACCATAAATTTTGATTGACCGTGGCCCCACTAGAGTCACTTCAGTCGCTACCCCCATCTGCCCCCATCATATCACCATCTTTTTCCATTTTCTTTTTCTTTTTTGTCTTCCTTCTCTTTTTTCCTTTCTCTTTCCTCCCTTCCCTTCCTTTTTCTTCTTTTGCCGTGGATAATTCCCTCCTTCCTTGACTTTTCTTCTCTCTCTCTTCTCTCTCCTCTTCCCCTCACCTGCCCACGACCTAACCCACTTTCCATTTCCTTTTTTTTTCCTTTCCCTTTCTCTTGCTTGAGAAACCCCTCCCCCACGACGCCATTTTTCTACTGTTGCTCCACCTTCGTTTCTCCTTCTTATTCTTTTTTTTCTTCCTTTACCCGTGCAACCACCCGCTGGTCACTGTCCATCTAGCCACCTCCCTTGGTCGTTGCTAAGCGCAAGTTCACCATGCCTCCCGCATCTCGACCTCATTCCTGCCGCGTCGTCGTCGCCACACCCCTTGCCATTCATCGTAACTTCGTTGTCTAGCCATCGCGCCGAGACCCACTCCTCTTCTCTCCTCCGTTCCGTCCCGCGAGCCCTGCGTTGTCCTCATTCTTTGCCCCATGAGCCTGCCGCACCTCGGCTCGTCATCGTGTGCTTCCGTCGGCCGCCATGGATCAGCGACCATAAACTCCGAACGTCCATCAGGTGATCGTCGCGTCATCGTGGTCGTCACCGCCTCTGGTTGTTGTCGTCGCTTGTTGTCGTTGGACGATTTTGAGTGGGTTAACCCCTAATCTCTGATTAGGTCATTAATTGCATTTAAGTTAGTTTAGATTAAATTAGTATTAATTTAGTTAGTTAACCGCAATCGATTTAGGTTAATAACCCTAATTAGGTTAAATGGTCGCGGTTAGAATAATTAGACTGGCTCGACTTGTTGGATTGCGATCGGATTATTTGTTTGAGGAGGGCTGAGATTATTAAAATTTAATTAACTAATTTTGGAATTATTAAAATTCAATTAATTATTTCTGGACTGATTAAAAATTTACTTAATTATTTTTGGGTTAATTAAATTTAATAAATTATTCTTGGGTCAATTATTTATTTATTAATTAATTAAGTGGACGAAATTAATTAATTAATATTTGGTTAATTAATTATGATGCTTTAATTAAATGTGACTTAAATAAATAATAATTATTAAATTAATAATTATTTACGATGAATTTGTCGATTAACTTTATTAAATTATCGATGAATAAATCACTGTTAGTTTTCTAATTCATGATTAATTATTTATTTATCTCCTTGTTATTATTGATTTATTCTTGGGTGATTATTAGATAATTATGTATATGTCCTATGCATATTGATGGTTGGTTGCACTTATTTAAATGCAAAATTCTAGTGAATATGTGCATAATCATGTGATCGCATGCGAAGTCAAAATTTTGTATTTGAGCATGAAAAAGAAAACGATCTTGAGCCGAGTTTTAAGCATGACCGTGTGAGCATTTTAATTAAATACAAAGATAATAATTCGATTGGTTGTCTGGCGTACTTATGTGGTCATATATTGGTTATCGTCGCTTGGGGGCGTCCTGGGAACGACGCCTAATAAGTTCGTGCCGTGTCGATCAGAACCACACGACTTTTGGAAGCACAATAGTTTGTGTCGGCAGACTGATCAGATGCTGATCGCAGCTTGTGACGAACCGAAGTTCTTACAAGGATGCCTAATATATCTGTGTCGTGTCGATCGGAATCACACGGATTATTGGTTGGCATTGTTGACGGAGTGAGACGAAGCTCTATTATGCCGGAAGAGCACTAACTGTCTAGTGTACTGGGCACTAATTGTCTAGTGTGCTAGGGCCGAGTGCCCGTTAATAACCGGTAATCGTATGTTGCATAATGTTTGAGAGTTTGGTATATGTATTCTGGTTATTGGATTGATTTGGGGTGTGATTTAATTACCAAATTAATTATTGAACCGTGTGGACCAAGATGAGGTAAGTTACATGTGATTGACAGTTGAATTGCTTTTGTGTTGTCATGCCTATTTAGGTTGCCTAAGTGAATCAATGCCCTAATCTAACCTGCATAGAATGCATGCATCTAGCAAAAATTGGTTTTGCCGCGAGGAGAATGGTATTCACAAATGAGTAGGGGAGCTAATCATTCCATGATGTTGCTTTCATGATTTTCTGGACAATGGAATTAGGCTTCCTCTGAGCCCTCAGAGTTGCCGTGCTGGTCTCACTTAGTCTCAAGAGCAAATTGCATGTGTCGTCGTCATCACTAATATTCTTCACGGTGTTCGGGTCATAAGAGCAGATCTTGTCCAAAATAGCCACACAATTCTCCTTGCATTTTTCGGGGTCTGCTTTCCCCCAATACCTTGAGCAAGAGAGGAATAGCACCAAAGTCCCTCAACTCCTCGACCGCAACTTGATTGCCAGACAATTTTGCAAGTAGCCCACCATTTCATCCACACAGATGTGTGAAACACTCGTGATTTATAGAGAAAATCTTCGATTAGACATAATGTCATGCCCTGAACCCACGAGCCACGCTATATCCCTGTTGTACCTGTACGATCACTTGGTTAATAACTACGACAGCCAAGGAAACTAGTCGTAAACTAAACGACCTCAGAGTTCCTGCCACAACGGAAATGAACTCTTTCCAACATATATACAGGAAAGGGGTAGAGAGAGAGATAATTCGAATAATTACAATAAACCACTCCTTATATTATATCATATATATAGTTCAAAACTTTCGCCACCTCTTTATATCTCATTGCTTGACCTTTACAACAAAAAGGACTTAGGTCGGCAATTTTTCCCTCCAACTACAAGCAAACCATACAAATTTCTACCAAGGGGCTCCTACCTCAACCCTACTCATCGCCATCTGGTTCCACTATCTGTTCCAGGAAAAGAGTGAGTCGCAGTACCAATATCCATTGGGACCCCATGTCTTACCGGGATGGCATTCATTACAGCGGTCTAGGGTCTGAAAAATGGGAAATCACCTATGAGAATAAATCGCGGCAAGCTAATCCCTAATCTCTTTTCAGGACACCAAACACCCTCAGACCCAACTCTACGCCTCATCTAGGCACTCAAATCACAAGGCCAAAAAATAATCAAGACTTACTTAAGAAAACTCGCCACGAAGTGGCCAAGCATAAAAGTAACACAGGTCTAATCTAAGACCATAAAACCATAGTATCACAAAAAAAGCCAATCAATGGCTTGCCACGAATGGCCAAGTTATAAAATAAATGAGTTCAATTCAAGATAATCAATGCAAATACATATACATGCACGCTCAACTTGAGCCTCGACTTAACGGCCAACTTGACCTGCATCATATAGGCGCCAGGTCTGACCCACATCTTAGAGGCGTATTAGATCCGTGCTCTAACCCACTAGAAGAACCGCCTCAGGTCGGCACATTTATCATTCCAGCTACCCCGCGTCAAACGCATTAGGGCGCATAAGGCTACGTATTCCGCCTTTGTGGCTATATATTCGCCAATCGCTACATAATCGCCAAGTCTCATTATGGCTACATATTTGCCAAGTCTCATTTTGGCTACATATTCGCCAAGTCTCATTATGGCTGCATATTTGCTAAGTCACACATGATATGAAATTAAACGTACGGAAACCATCGCATACGTCATACAGGCAATAAAATCAATCAAATTCATTTGGGTAAAATCATCAGCTAGGTATGTTGGGCCACCTTTCAAAACACGTGCCCAAATATTTCAATCCACATGACCAACACAATGGCCAAACCAATCAATTTGTTTTACGTGCCCAATTTTAACAAAAATGACTCAATTTTTCATTTTTCGATATTCAAACTACACAGGACCCACAAAACTTGTAATTTTCAAACCAAAACCAAATTGGATGGCACGTGAATAGTGCACAGAGGTTCGTGTATAGTAAAGAAGGGCACTATTAAGCCCGTTTTCGTATAAAATGGCCCAAAAATGCATTTTTCGATGACTGAATCTCGCGGGACCCACATCAACCACCACCACCAGCATAAATTTGGACAAGACAGCAACATACTAAGCCCAAATAATATACCACAGCCTCACCACAGAGTAATTTTGCACAAATACGCCAATTCCGACAATTTTTCTTAACTCGATTTATCTTGAATCGGACCCTAGAGCTAGTCCATGACATATCTAACATCCTAATCAAGACATAGAGGTTTGGCTTACTAGAAAATTGAGCAAAGAAACCCCAAACAAACTGGAGCAGATATTGCTTCAAAAAGATAGCAAAAGATGATAATGCGTAAGGCTAGTTCAAAATGAAATTCTTGATGATTTAGAACTCATCTGCGGCTGATTCTTGCATCAAAATGTCAAGGAAAGGAAGATGAAGAAACTCACAGTTGGTTGGAATTCAACCAACGTGAAGACGGCTGTGAAAATGGCGAAAAACTGATAGAATTGCAACCTGGAAAATAGCCTGTGCAGGGGTCTAGTTTTACTGCTATTTAAGGGTGTTATAGGGCTGATCTTGAGCTAAATTTTTGTGGAGAACTATTAAAGAAATAGGTGAAGATGAGATTAAAACAGCATCTCAAAATGACGACGTTTGGGTAGTGAACAAGCGACACAACGAGTAGCGATTTTCCAGCAGCCAAAAACCAAGAGAGAAAATGAGAGAGAGGGAGGGCCACAAAATTGTGGAGAGCAAGAGAGAGAGTGATCTGCTGATAATTGAAGAGAGAGAAAGAGAGAGAGAGAATATCTCAAAAGGTGAATTAGTGATTTTCACTATTCACGATACTATTCACGATCTAACTTGGTGAAAAAGTAAGGATAAGATCGGTTACTATCCATCGATTTGACATAAAGCTGATCTATTTGATCGACACGATTGATTTAACATCTAATGGGACATTTCTCAGGATTTGTGCCATTTCGGGACTGATTGGGCTCAAACTAGATTGATCGAGGCTCTATCGCCATCGAAAAATAACTCGGAATATTATCGAACAATTTTTCTAGTCTCACTAAAAAATAAATCTAACATCTAGCCATGGATTCTAGCACAAACTGGGGGCAAGACTGAAATTTTCAATTTTACCCATTTCACGCCTTTCGAGGCGACATCCAATCTTAGTAGCCTGACACTCTTGAGAGTCAATTATCGTATTCTGGAACTTAATTCATGGCTTCATTCATAAGATAGAATTTTAAATAAATTTTCAAACTAATGGGTAGCTTTTAGGAGTCACGGTATCAACCATTTGGTCCACGTGCTTATATTCCTAACTAGCCTTTCCCCTTTGGTCAGTTATCCCGAAGTGATTAGTTTCGAGTGAGATTCATTTATAGCACCTCCATGAAATATCTATTATGTATTCAAATTCTGAAAAAGGAGTCGAAAATCAGAATGTCACATACGACCTTTTAAAGGTTAAGGATTTATCTTCGAACAGATATGACCCTTTCAAAAGTTAAGTAGTTAGGTCCGAAAAGACATGACCTTTCAATGGTTAAGTAGTTACGACCAATAAACACAATTCAAACATACCTCTTCAAAGGTTGTAAGAGTCCTTTATAAATAGTCTTATTTTTAATAGAACACAATGTTAATTGCTGATTAGCACTAAATCTAGTCCACGTGTGCACTCACATCTTTTGATGTGGGACAACATACCTCCACTTTGTTTGTAAAACAAAATTCCAAAAATAAAATTCTTAAAATTACAGCAAAATTACCATGAGGATAATGCACATACATGAAAATCTCTTTCGAGTTAAGCCTTCATTTAGTTCAATTATCTCAAAAATCTATAAAAGTGGCGAATAGCTACTAGCTTAAATATGCTACTCTGTATAATATAATTGGACATACCGCACGTATACGAATCTCTTGTTTCAATGAGAAGCTCATATTGACATAACACTATTATGGCCTTGTACTTATACTTGTTTCATGAGCTCTCTGAAAAGCAACCATAACTTTGGTAAAGCAGTAGCTTTTCTAAGCTCATATGGTGAATATCTACCATGTGTTTCTGTTACCAGTAAACACATTATATTTTTATATTATACTCCATTAAGAATATAATTTGGCCTCCAAACGTAAGTGACGATACTGACTTCGCATGTTAGGGCTAATGTTAGTATCAAACAATTACTTTCAGTAACTTGTGTTTACCCATTAAACCTTATAATTAGTGATATGCTAATATTAGGTTGGGTTACCACTATTGGTGATTCTGGGAAAATTGACACTCTCTGGTAGTGCAAGGTGTTGTGATTGTGGATAGAGATATGTAAACGGTTTGCACCCAAAGAAGACAGGAGCCTGTTTCGAGTGTGGGCAAATGGGGCATATTGCGAGATATTGTCCGAGGAAGAATGTGGACTGCAATTTCAACAGCAAAGACCGCCAACTAGACCACAGGCGGTAGCTGCTCCCTAAGGAAATCTAAATCGATTGTACGCTCAAGGAAGAGTATACGCGATGGCACGAGGAGAAGCCGAGAACTCACCTGGCGTGATCACAGGTACCATTTCTTTGTGTGATCATGCTACATATGCCTTATTTGACCCCGAAGCATCGCATTCGTTGTATCTGAGCAATTCGTTGCATTGGCCGATATTGATGTGAAACCATTAGAAACGTTGTTGCATGTGGCCACCTCGCTAAGAATAAAGTAATTATTTCGTTAGGATGTTAGGGTGTAGGGTAGCTTTGGGTAATAGAGAGGAGTCAATTGATCTAGCTGTCTTGCCCATGTTTGACTTTGATGTGATAGTAGGAATGGACTGGTTTTAGCAGAGTGATCCAACTTAATTAGTGGGTCACCCTAGGTTTGAGATTTTGGGAAATCGAGGCGGAACCTCGATTCCTTGGATATCGACGCTAGAAGCGACTAAGTTGATGGATGAAGGATGCCAAGGGTACCTAGCATATATAATTAATTCGTTAGTTGAGGAAGTGAGGCTTGAGGATGTGCCAGTAGCATGTGATTTTCCGGACATCTTCCCGCAAGAGTTGCTGGGACTGCTACCTGAAAGGGAAGTGGAGTTTGCAATTGAATTAGCTCCTGGGATAGAGCCAATATCTAAAGCGCCTTATAGGATGGTATTGTTGGAGTTGAAGGAATTGAAGGTCCAAATGCATGAACTACTGGATAAAGGATTTATCTGCCCAAGTGCATTGCCATGGGGTGCTCCAGTGTTGTTTGTAAGGAAGAAAAACGGGTCACTGCGTTTGTGCATTGACTAAAGATAGTTGAATCAGGTAACAGTCAAGAATAAGTACCTGTTACTAAGGATAGATTATTTGGTTGATCAACTGTAAGGAGCATCTGTGTTCTCTAGATAGATCTGAGGACAGGCTACCACCAGTTAAGGATAAAAAAAGGACGATATATCTAAAATGTGTTTAGGATGAGGTATGGGCATTATGAGTTTACGCTCATGCCGTTCGAATTAATCAATGCTCCTGCCACTTCATGGATACGATGAATAGGATATTCAAGGAGTTCTTAGACCAGCTCGTGATAGTGTTCATTGATGACATACTGGTGTACTTGAGGAGCTTTGAGGACCATGAACAGCACTTGAGTATTATTCTACGGATTTTAAGAGAGTACTCGCTCTACGGCAAGTTCAGTAAGTGTGAATTTTAGCTTAATCGAGTGGCATTCCTTGGACATATAATTTCTAGAGAAGGAATCACTATGGATTCGTCAAGATTGAAGTAGTTGAAAAGTGGCCTAAATCGACAACCATGATGGAAGTGAGAAGTCTCTTAGGATTGGCAGGTTACTATAGACACTTTGTGGAAAAGTTTTCTGTGATAGTTGGACCCTTAACGCGTCTATTGAAGAAGGAGACGAAGTTCGAATGGATGAACAAGTGTGAAGAGAGCTTTCAAGAGCTTAAGGATAGGCTGATGACTACACCAGTGTTGACAATATCGTCAAGACCTGGAGGATTCGAGATCTATAGTGACGCGTCACTAAGAGGTCTAGGATGTGTCTTAATGCAACATGGACGAGTCGTGGCATATGCATCTCGACAGCTGAGGCCACATGAGATGAACAATCCGACGCATGATTTGGAACTGGCAGCGATAGTGTTCGCACTGAAGATCTGGAGGCATTATCTAGTTGAAGAAAAATTACAGATTTATACAAATCATCAAAGCCTGAAGTATCTATTCTTTCAGAAGGAACTGAATTTGAGACAACGTCGTTGGATGGAGCTATTGAAGGATTATGACTGTGACATTCTATATCACCCTGGAAAGACGAACAGGGTAGCGGATGCACTTAGTCGAAAATCAAGCGTAGCGCATATGATGGTTAAGGAGTGGACGTTACTAGAGGGGATAAGAGACTCAGAATTCAAGATAGAGGTAGGACACCTCTCGAGTTTGATGACCATCTTGAGAGTTGAACCGAAAATTCACTTAAGGATTAAGGAATTACAGTCTATGGACCCTGATATTCAAAAGATCTTAACCATGGATGTGTCGAAGAGGAAACCGAAGTATCAGGTGTCAGAGGATGGGACCCTAAAGTTCAACGGACACTTGTGCATGTCAAATAATGAGGAGTTAAAGGAAAAGATTTTGACAAAAGCGCATTGTAGCAGTTATAACATTCATTCGGGTAGTACGAAGATGTATCAAAACTTGCGTCAGCACTACTGATGAAACGGAATGAAGGTAGATGTGGCCAAACACGTGGCAAAGTGCCTGACATGTCAACAGGTGAAAGCACAGCATTGTAAACTTGGAGGATTGCTACAACCGCTGGAGATCCCGTAATGGAAATGGGAACATGTCATGATGGACTTCGTGACTAGTTTACTAAGGAGTCAAAAGGGCAACGATCCGATATGGGTTGTGGTCGATAGGCTGACCAAATCTGCTCACTTCATAGTAGTACGGAAGGACTTCGCTTTGGAAAAGCTAGCCGAATTATATGTACGTCAAATCATTCGTCTGCATAGAGTACTAGTTTCTGTTACATCGGATCGTGACCCTCGCTTTACTGCGACATGTTGGAAAAGTCTGCAGACTGCGTTAGGAACTAAGTTGAGGTACAATACTACATATCACCCTCATATCGATGGGAAATCAGAAAGGACGATTCAGACATTGGAGGATATGTTGAGAGCATGCGTGATAGAGTTCAAAGGTGGATAGGAAGAACAATTGCACCTAGTGGAGTTTGCGTACAATAATAGCTATCAGCAGAACATCAAAATGGCTCCATTCAAGGCTTTATATGGAAGAGCTTGTAAAACTCCAATCTACTGGGATGAAGTTGGTGAAAGGAGCATAACATGGCCAGAGTTGGTTCGGCAGTCCGTTGAGGCGGTGAAGGTGATAAGAGGTAGGTTGAAAATAGCTTAGAGTCACCAGAAAAGTTATGCGGATAGGCGACGGAAGCTGTTGGAATTTCAAGTGGGAGATCACCTATTTTTGAAGGTGTCGCCAATGAGAGGTTTATTTCGATTCGGGGAAAAAGGAAAGTTAACCCCGAGATTTGTAGGTCTATTGGAGATCTTGGAAAGGGTCGGAACATTGGTGTATCGTCTTGCGTTGCGGCCAAATTTGACTCAAGTGCATAATGTGTTCCATGTTTCGATGCTGAAGAAGTACGAGCCGGACCCGAGTCATATACTCGATCATGAAGTCATTGAAGTGGATGACCGAGTCTCGTACGTAGAGAGGCTCGTACGAGTAAAGGACTGAAGGGAATAGGTCTTAAGGAACAAGACAGTACTCCTGGTTAAAGTAATCTAGGAGAATCATGGGACTGAAGGCACAACATGGGAAAGTGAGGACGAAATGAGGCGCAAGCACCCCCACCTATTTGTGTAATTAATAGGGTTGACAAAGTGAAAATTTTGAGGACAAAATTTCTTAAGGTGGGGAGAGTTGTGATGTCCCGAAAATTCGGTATCTGAAGTCGAAATAAAATTCGGATTTCGTGGAATGAGGATTTACTTTCGGGTGCGAAAATAATTTAGTTGGAGCGTCGGCCCAAAATTTATTTATCATTCGTTCGCGTCGAGAGAAAATTCCCGTTCGCGCCGATAATTTTCCATCCGCGTGGAACCTCATTCACGTCCGAATTGTTATCGTGCAAGCTCGAAAAATACTCCCATTCATTGTGCAAAATTTCCACCCTGTCCTAAATTGGCTAATTGTATTCTTGCCCTCAAATTTTATTTGCTATAAGACAAGAGAAATAAAAGTTTTTAAACCCACTTTCCCTCTCACGTTCAGTTGAGTCCTCCTCCCAAAACTCCACGTGCGCTTGGCTACTTTCCTTATTACTTCTTTGCTGACCAAGAACCCACGTGCCTCTTAAATCTCCACTTCCATTTTTAGCTGAGCTGGAACCTCTTCTTTGGTTAGTCTTGCTACTTCTCTGCTCTACTATCTCGGCTGAGCTCATTCACCGTGCAAATGAGATAATTTTGCATGATTTTCTGACCATCAGCTCCACTATTCACGTAAGAATGAGGGTTTGGAGCTGGCTTCTTTTCTTTCTTTCCTTTCTTCTGCTCTTCCTTCTTTGTGTGGCCACTGGATACTGCAGCTGTTGTCTTCTTTCTGCTTGAGCTGCCCTTCTGCTCCAACTCGTCTGCTCATTTGTTGCTTCTTCTTTTTCTATTGCCTATTTGCTGCTGTCTTCTATCCGTTTGCTGCTCGAGGATCTTCACCGACCGTTGCTGTAGGAACCTCACCCTCTTGGTTGCTCGTTCGTGTCTTCTTTCGGCTGGATCTTATCACTGCTCCGTTGCTTTTCAGCTGGCCAGCTGTTGGATCTTCTTCTTGGACTCTCTGCTTTCTACTACCGTGTTGTTCCTCTCGGTTGCCTGTTGCTGTAACTTCGATTGTTGCCATTTTTGCTGCCTCTGCTTCTGCTTTCTCCTCTAGCCCTTGCTACGTGTTGCTGCTTCTGCTCTTCATCCTTTTGGCTGGACTCTGTTTGAATTTTCTGCCGCTGAAATCTGCACGCCTAGTGCCACTTCTTTAAGCTGAGCTTGCTGCTCTCTCCTTCGGTTCCTACTGTTGTCATGGCTGCTTGTTCTGCTCCTCCATTCTGCTCGTGGCTGCTGCATGTGCTTCATTCTCTTAATTTGCTGTTGTGTTTGGTTGTTTACTGCTGCGTCTGTGGCCCGAGCTCATTGCCGTTGTTCCCCGAGCTCATTGTCGTCCGTGGCCCGAGCTCATTGCCGCCATGGCCCGAGCTCGTTGTCGCTCAACCGAGCCACCTCACCACCGTTGCTCATCCAAGCTCGCCGTTTAGCCGAGCTACGATCATTTGCCGTCCAGTCTCCGTGAAACCGTCGTTGCCTCGAGCTCGATTTTTGGGTGAACACATTTCTAAACTTGACTTAGGATGTCGAGTATGTTAGGGACTTGAATTAGGATAAATTTTTTGATAAAAAAAATATAATTTCTTGGACATCGAATGCCAATTATTTGCTGCTGGCCATAGGGGTAAAATAGTCTTTTTGTGGACTCTAGGTCTAGTCATACGTATCAGATTATTTAACCTAGAGCCTAGACGACTTAGAATGGAAATCGGGTCCTGAATTGCGAGTGACGTGCGAGGCTTGGTTATTATGTTCAATGTATTTTGATGTGAAATGTGTGGCCATATAAAAGATTGTAAGGAAAATGCATGTGACAATGCTGAATTGCATGAGTGTTTATGGGTCGTGTTAATTGAGGACTCTGTGTTGCACATCATCGATCTACATACTGGTATGAGACATGTGCGTTTGGCGGAGTGTGCAGAACTATGCGAGACGGCTTGGTAGTGTCTAGGGGGCCACCGGGAAAGCGGAGTGATAAGGAGGTGCCGATCGCAGTGCTATTAAGCCACGGTCATTGCACTTGTGCTTGAACGTGCTTTGTATGGGATAGCTAGAGTGACAAGAGTGTTAACTTCCGTGTGTTTAGACACGGGTTGAGGCACAGCCCTGAGACGTCTATGACGTGGCCGGGTTCGAAAGTGCTATGAGCCATCAGAGACCCCAAGAGGATAATTGATGATCTGCATCTACATCTGCATCTATATGATTTGAAATTTATAATATTCATGTGACTATTTACTTCTTGGCATGAGGCTTATGCTTTTTTCCAAATTGAGTTTAGAGGTGTGTTTGCCGAGTGTCGACTCATATTTTGTGGCTGATCACCATTTAAGACCCTCGACCACAGGTATGAATATTCAGCGAGTCCGTCACGGGATCCCTCAAAAGATTGAAACATAAATAGTTATGTATCCTGCCGTGGATGGAATTTTATATAAGAGGTATAATTGTATTGTTTGGGTTGACGAGGGATATGATGTTTTGATCCCTCATAGATATGAGGGGTGGATGAGACAGAGAGGTCAGGAAGAGTGGCAAGGTCATTTGCAGGGTTTAGATATCCCAGTCTTTTGGATGGGGCCAATAGGCCTGATGAATGTCGCTACTTTTGGAGGCGAGGTCATAGACCCTGAGCTGATGGATGTGCTAGACTCAGATGGGGATGTGGTGATAGAGATTGAGGGAGCAGATATGTGTTTACTGAGCAGGTGGATGATGAGCCTGGATCCCTGACATCCGAGGAGTTTGACTCGGAGAAGTCTCCCTTGGGCAAGGACAAGTAGCCCCGATGAGGCTCAGATGGAGAATAGTGACCTTTTTTGGTTTGGCCCGTTCCCTTTTTGATATTGGCCAACTTATGTTTTTGAGGTTCAGATGATAATCCTTCTCTTAGGTTGTATAGAACCTTTACTGTTATATGATATGCTATGTAGATTAGACTTTCTCTATCTCTCTATCCTTTATGTGTTTTTGTCTAGGGTTGTGCGCTTTCCACTGTTGCGAATCTAGTAGCTATTGTTTGGTCGCGACGAGTCCTAGGTTGTTGTTAGTATTGGCCAGACGATGTTCGAATAGGTAAGAGGCGGGATGTTGCGCGTCCGCCAGGTTCGGGGCGTGACATAATTTTTTTTTTGTCATTTCAATCATAAAATTTTGCATTTCACCAATATAGTTCATTCGTCCAATTTTAACAAGAAATCGCAAAGGTGGATGCTGACAATGCCACTTGGGACAACTCACGCTAACATGGACAAATTTTAATAGCATTTAATAATTTTTTTGAATTTTTTTTTATGATTTACTTCTTTTCTCTTCCTTTAGCCGGGACACTCTTGCCGGCACTATCGCAACATGAAAAAGTAAATTTATGTGTTAATAGATTACTAGGCTAATTATCCAACTAATATAATTCGGATTCTCCCAAGTCCAACCAAATCGCTACTTAGGTTCAATATTTAAATGCAAAAAATTTTCAATAGGAGTTGCCATTAATCATTTATGGTAGATTGATTAGAAACCTAAATAAAACAGTGAGAGAATTATTCTATTTTTGCGAACCAGAGATTAAATGAGTTCGGGGATTTGGTGACATTAATTTTTAATTAATGCCATTTCAGTATCAATTTTATTTCATGAACACATGCTTCATCATGCAACTTGATTAAATTTTAATCTAAGTCACTAACAAAGATTATCTTGTGGGTGCACAATCAATTAAATAACAATAAGAAATTAATGGTTTGCAAGAAGCATGTGCCAGAGAATTAATTTTTTTGGGATTTTCTTATTTATGAAAAAGATAAGAACTTACCTATATGCAATGCATGAATGATCGGTTTTTTTTTTTTCGGATTTAATTACCACCTAAGTAAAACTATGCCAAAATACTTCACTTCTGAAATATTTTAGGATTTAAACTGCCCTAAACCTTAACTTGTTGAAGATTAAGTGTTTTTAACATGAATTACCATTTTAGAGATGTAATTTTAAAATGAAAATTTTATCTTGAAATGACCATCGATGAGCATTTTTGAAAATATTACATCATGCGACAAATGTATTTCAAAATTAGATATACAATGAATCAATTCAATTCAAAATAGGAAAGTGGATATATGCCATTCAATTTTTGGAAAGTTTCGTGATATTTGAATCCAACCTTTAATCCGTAATCCTATGGGTTAATGATTGAATTGAGATTCTCGTCTAATCGAATATTTCATCAAAATTCCAAAGATGGACTTTTTTCGATTATATGACAAATTGCGGATTAGAGAAAATTTTCCTAATCAACTGTATTTTTAAAAGAATATCCACTTTTATGCAATGCAAAATATATGCCAAGATATGCAATATGCAAAATATTTCAAAGTAGGCAAGTGAATATTGGATTAGAGATAGAAAATTATACCTGAATCTTCAAGATTTGCTATTTCCTTTTTGAATCAGCAACGGATCGGCTCTCGATTGTGGACGACCGGCATTTAATCTGCTTTTGACTATCAAACTGAGGAAGTGGGATTAAAATTTTTTTTTAAAAAAAGAAAGAAATGAAAGGAACAATAGAGAGGTTCCCTCTTTTTCGTTTCTTCTCACAGTGATTATAAGACTTCTCTCCGTCGCTTTTTGACTGTCCAGAGAAGAAAAGCACCCTCACAGGGTATATTTATTCTTTAAGTTGAAGAGTTTGTAATAATTTAAAGTCTCATATAGCAAATAAATTACCCCTGTTAAATGATACATCGGTCAACATCCATCTCCAAAAAGACCACCTTCTTATATGGCTACTCTCAAGTATTGCTTTTGTGGGATTTTAGATGTGAATTGAGCCATTTGTCGCAAAAGAAACTTATTTATATTCATATGAATTAATCTTTATACTTGACCACGCTCAATGTAGGAGCTTCTATAATACCACAAGCGAAGCATGAAGCGCACCACTACATCATACTCCTTCAATTCACCGTATATCCGCCGGTAGAAACAAACGCTAACGATGTCTGCAATTCATAAGAAAGTTCATGTCGATTGATGATAGACATCGAAGGTTTGGACATGAGATGCTCGATAATTAGCTCCACCTCCACCACAACTAGCACGTGGGAAAATTACCAAAATAGTCTTAAACTTATTGCAGTTATCTAAAGTGATTGATAAAGTGAACTAAATTGACATTATTCCAATAGATTTATAAAAAAAAATTATCATAATTATCCTGCTGGCACGTCCTCTTTCTTGTGACCCAAATGAAGGGCGAGAAAATATTGGTTACAAATGTGGTAAATCTGATGTGGTCCAGACCACCACTTATTTCGCAACACGTGACGCACAAGGGGCCCACTACAAGGGAAAAAAGAAAAAAAAATTTCTCCGTCATCATAGCGGCCAAGAACCGTGGGCTCGAGCTCTAAGGCCGTGGCCAATGTCTTTTTTGTCCCTTGTCACAAAGCTCGAGCTCACAGCTTGTAGCCGCCATGGCTGTCGAGCTCGAGAACTTGAGGTCCATGGCCAAGCCAGCCACAAGTTGTGAGCTTGAGCTCCGCAGCCATGGCCAACGTCTTTTGGGTCCCTTCAAGGATCGTGGCCAAGGTGGCCGCTAGCCGTGAGCTCAAGCTTTGAGGCCATGGCCAATGTCTTTTGGGTCCCTAGCCGTGAAGGTCAAGTTCCATGTCAGTGGTCGCATGAGCTCGTCAAATCGGCATCTTGGCTTCGAAGGTCGCAGCCGTCATGGATGTGGAGCTCGATCTCCGTTGGCCAGAGCGTCCGACGTCTTCTGAATTTTTCGACCGCAATGCAGAGAGAGAGATATTTCTCTCTTCTTAATTGGTGGGCCGTTGTGCACCACATGTCGCACAATGACTGGTAATCTGGACCACGTCAGACTTACCACGTCTGTATCCAATATGTTAGGCACGGACTGATTTTTTTGTCCTTGTTCTCTCGGTCAAAACAAGAGTCTTGTTTTAGCCTTAGCTGTCCAACGAAAGCAATTCATTAACAAGCAAAAGCGTCAAACTCACGCTAGCCTCTCTTGCGTTTACTTCACCACTCTCTCCTTTCTACCATCGAATATGCAAGTGAATTGATTATAAAACAATTTTTCGGTGATTATTGTGCTAACATTTTTTTTTCGCCATAAAAAATAATTATAAACTATTGTGGAATCTATACTTTTAAAAATTTATATCTCACAATATACTGTTATTCTCACAGACACTCAAAATTGTTATTCTCACATCAGCAGCATGGTCAAGATGTGGTAGCTTACTCGTGCCGGTGAAGATCTCGTGGACTACTTGCGTTGATGAGTGATCGGCTACGGATCGCGTTGGTGCGGTAGCTTCATCTGGACAAGCAAATCATGATCGACGGTGCAAAGGATTGCTAAAACCTGCATAAGAAAATTGACATGGCTCCAAATATAAGACTTTCAAGAAAAGCAATAACCAAATCAATGGAACACATCAAGTCTGCTTAAAAAATTCAAACAATTCGTGATCAAATGAAGCAATTCTACACTACTGGCAGATGATAGAAAGTCAAACCTTGCACTTTCGTGTATAACTTTCATGCACGTCGTTATCTAGGACAGAGATAGAGAGGCGCGTCTTTGATTTTCTGGGGCCGTGTATGTCTATTGAACTAGCCTCCCATAGCGTGAATGAACTACTGCAGTTATGCTCAGTAGTCTAGGGTTGTCTTGAGAGAGTCTAAAAAAATCTTATTTGCTATTTGAAACCCAAAAATATATATATCATTATCTCTTATTTTCTGCCATATTATATCCATGAGTTTAGTCAAATTTCAAACCATCACAGCTTGATCTAATTAATTGAATTTAGAATTATCCCCTCGAATTCCTTTGATGCCGGTCCGATTAAAAAAAGCAAATGCAATGCATAAATGCTAAATTAATGAGGAAAAATGATTTAATTATTTTTTGTAGGAACTAGTGTTAGTCCCTGATTTTTTATGTAAAATAAATAACTAAAAAATTTAGTCAAAATTTAGGTGTTAATAGCTATCCCTGTTTGAATAGAGGCTCATAGAGGTTTTGTTCAAAGACAAATTGAACTCTAAATTGTGACTATGCAAAATGTGATGAACAAATTTTTTGGTGGGGTTGTTAATTCCAATTTTTTAATGAAATGGTGCAAAATATACATAATGCAAACAGTAAACATCATATGCAAAAACTTCTTACTTCATGTGGAGCGGTAAAAGAGCTTTGCATATGGACAATAACTAAGGCTTCTTACTTCATGTGGAGCGGTAAAAGAGCCTTGTACATGGAGAAAATAACTTGTGTGAAAGCTTCTTACTTCATGCGGAGCAGTAAAAAAGCTTTGCGTAAGTAACATATACTAAGGCTTCTTACTTCATGTGGAGCGGTAAAAGAGCCTTGTATATGGATTGCTTGAATTAAAGGTTCAAGTTATGCCATATTGTCTGTTGGGGACCACCTTTGTAATCCTATGCGTTAACGATTGAATTCGAATTCTTGCCTAATCGAATATTTTATCAATTATCCTAAAAATGGACTTTTTCGATTATATAACAAGTTGTGGATTATGAAAGATTTTCCTAATCAACTGTATTTTTAAAAGAATATCAACTTTTATGTAACGCAAAATATATGCCAAGATATGCAATATGCAAAATACTTCAAAGTAGGCAAGTGAACATTGGATTAGAGATAGAAAATTATACCCGAATCTTCAAGATTTATTCTTTCTCTTTGAATGCGCAACGGATCGGCTCTCGATTGTTGTGGACGACTGGAATTTAATCAGACCCCGTGGGTGTGCAAGTGGGATCGTAAGGCACCTGAGGAAGAAATTAAAGTTAAAAAAGAAAAAAAGAGAGGAACAATAGAGAGGTTCCCTCTTTTTCATTTCTTCTCACAGTGAATATAACTCTTCTCTCTGTCGCTTTTTGACTGTCCAGAGAAGAAAAGTACCCTCCCGATGTGGCCGCCTATGTCTATTTTCCCCTCCGGATGGCTTTGTATGCTGAGTTTGCGTGGCCTCCATGCTCTCTCTCTATTCTGGTGCTAACTACTGTAAGAGGAAAAATAAAATATACCCAGGACCGACCGACGCCACCAAATATGGAAAAGCTTTGCTAAGGTTGGGCATTGGTGGCGACGTCCGGGACAGCAGTGTGATCAGGATCTTGCAGCTTACTCGTGCCGGTGAAGATTTCATGGACTGTTTGAGTTGATGAGTGACCCGCTACGCATCGCGTCACTGCAGTAGCTTGGTCTGGACAAGCAGATCACGATCGAAGGTGCAAAAGATTGCTAAAACCTGCAAAAGAAATTGACATGGCTCCAAATATAAGACTTTCAAGAAAAACCAAGAACCAAATCAATGGAAGCCTTGGACACGTCAAGTCTGCTTAAAAAATTCACACAATTCATGATCAAATGAAGCAATTTTATTCTACTGGAAGATGATAGAACGTCAAACCTGCACTTTCGTGTAAACTGTCATGCACGTTGTTATCTAGGATAGAAAGAGAGACGCGACTCTGATTTTCTGGTGCCGTGTCAGTCTATTGAATTGGCCTCCCCATAACGTGAATGAACTCTTGTATTTATACTCACTAGTCTAGGGTTGTCTTGCAAGAGTCTAAAAAAATCTTATTTCCTATTTGAAACCCAAATATATATCATTATCTCTTATGCCAACGCAATTAAGGATATTAAGGATTTTATTTTACTATTCCAAATTTGATCAAGCTCTGTCCCTCACGAGAATATGCAAGATTTTCTGCCATATTATATTAATGAGTTTAGTCGAATTTCAAACCATCACGAGCTCGATCGAATTAATTGAATTTAGAATTATCCCCTTGCTTTCGTCCACTGCCGATCCGATTAAAAATGCACATGCAATGCATAAATACTAAAATTAATGAGGAAAAATGATGTAGGAAAAATGATGTAATCAATTTTTTTTTTGTAGAAACTAAGGTTAGTCCCTGATTTTTTTATGTAAAATAAATGACTAAAAATTTCGTCAAAATCTAGGTGCCAATAGGCATTAGGCAAGAAAAAAGGTTTAAGACTGAAGTAATGCAGTTGTAATATGTTTAGAACTTTTTGGTAATTTCCCATGGAAATGGAGAAGATGATAAACTTCCACTCTCAAGCACTGTGTAAATAATATCCAGAACCGTGATCATTAAGTACTCCAAATAAGCTTCATAAACTCTCCTCGATTTCCTTAAAGCCAACCAACTTCTACTGCTTCAGTCCTTTTGGTACAACGATTCACATTCTCCTGCTGAAATATTCGGTCATTTGGCTTTTGTACCTTCAAGCAGATTGAACATCTTCCTCGGACTACTCTGCACTTTCCTTATTGCTGATCCTCCAGAGGATTTTCAACAGTTCGATTGAAGAGTACAGAATCTCGGAAAATGTTTCCCACGTGGATCATCGCGTATGATTCGGTTTTAAGTAGATAAAGCGCTCAAAAAATGGGTTTGCGGAGAATTCAAAACGCCCAGACAAGTTCGAAATTTTTCCAGAAATGCAACATTTATATTGCCGTTGATTGCCTCGAGCAGGACTTGACTCGTTTCTTCCTTTATCATGATCGTTGAACATCCGTCTCATTGTGCCACGGTACTTGGTTGTGACATCAAATCCTTCACAATGGGTTTGGAACTTTCACGGCTGTAGATTGAATAACTAGGATTCTCTCATGGCTTATAATAATACCCTAGGTCTCATCTCAAGAGTTTATCGTAACTTTTACTTTATTTTCAGATATGGACAGGAATGAATTTGGGTGTAAGTACATCTCAGGTGCCATAACTTTTGTAGGATGCTTACTTGAGTGCCATAAACTTTTTCGCTCATTTGAGTGCCATAATTTTAAAAATCGACTATTTAAGTGCCATAATTTACGTGGATGCTAGAAAAACTGACGCGACAGCCGAAAAAGCTGACGTAGCACCAGCAAAATGATTTTTTTGAACATGGAATTTTTCATAATTTATTTATTTGTTTTGCAAATTTTCTTCTTCTTTTTTTTCTTAATTGGTTTTTCAGCAGAGGTCTCTCTCTCTCTCTCTTTGTAGAATACAAGTGGGAAGGTCGCTGACACCGACCACTAATAGGCAACCTAGGGGCTAAGGCTAGCTCACCCTAGGCCGGCGAGGCCGGCGCTGTCCATCATGGCCACGATCAAGGGCATGAAGGCCCTCACTGTCGTGGCCCCATCGGCCATGGGCGAGGGAATACTCCCTTGGACCTCACGACTACCGTCATGTCCTCGGTGGTTGTGAACGAGGCCACGATGGCCGTTGCAAGGTCCAGGTGAAGGCCCCTTGCCCGTGGACGGTGGGGGGTTGACGGGGCCGTGACAGCCCTCGCCTAGAACTGGCAAGGGCCTTCACACCCTCGCCCGTGGCCTTGCTGGTCTAGAATGAGTTGGCCCTGGCCCTTGGGATGCTTGGTGGTGGCCGGCGAGGGTTGCTGGTAACCCTCGCCAGCCAAGGGAAAAAAGGCTACAAAAATTAAAAAAATCAAAATAAATAACAAAGCAAGAAAATATTTAATTTTTAAAAAAACCTAGGTGTCATTAACAAATAAAATAATAATAAAAAGTCCACGTAGGAGGATTTGCTAGAAGTTGCAGTTAAGTGAATGATTTTCATTGGAAGTGGCACTTAAGTGAATGATTTTATTCCGATGTGTCATTCAAGTGAGATAAAAAAAGTTAAGGCATTGAAATGAACACCATACAAAAGTTATGGCACTTGCAATATACTTACCCTGATGAATTTGTTACCTGTCAGTACTAGCATGCCAAAGCATCTGTTTGATCAGCAATTCGGTATTAGAACGACCCAATTCACGTGTGCCAGAGTGACAGTTTTTTCATTAGGTCCGGATGGAGACCAAAGATCTTGAGCGATCAATCCGGCATCTGATTGCATTGACATCAGCATGTCAACTACCATAGCCATATGAAACAGAATGAGTTGGTCAGTAGTTTTGCCCAATAGGAGATTTGAGTTAAGAACGAGGAAATTTATGGTGTGTGTAGCTGTTGGAAAATCTGTACTGACTCGAATATCGAAGGACAATTGCTTAACCACCAAGACATTTCTTTTTGCCTATGTTTCTGTGCTTTGTGGAGAGAAATATGAAATGTGCATGAGTTCTGGCATCTATAAATAGGCATCATTTCGAAGCAAGTGTTAGCATCCATCAGAGCACTTGAGAGTAGGTAAAAGAGAGGCAGAAGAAAACCAAAATGACGAATAGGGTTCGGCTTTCCGCCAGTTTCGCACTCTTGGCTCTGGCGCTGTCCTTTGCCGACGCCTATGACCCAGGTCCCCTGCAGGACATCTGTGTAGCAGTCAAAGAACCCAACAATGCTTGTAAGCTAGTCTTTCCCTTCCTTGGTAGAACTCTCCGAATTAATACATTTTCTCTTGATTCCAGAGTAGTCCTCTGGTACTCTTATTGGGTGCACTGGGGAAGCTCATTGGGCACTACCATTTTTTTTAAACAAGACATTGGGTACACTAATTTCAAACAAAATAGACAATTAAGTTACAAACAAGATAACATTCCTTGTTCTAGGCGCTACCTTATTGTATGCTGGGATGTGCCTCAAAGGTATATGTCCGCAACAGTATCCTCTTAATGGAAACTCTCCTCTATGCAGTGTTCGTGAATGGAAAGTTCTGCAAGAACCCCATTCTTGCCACAACGAACGACTTCCTCTTTTCTGGCCTCCAAGTTCCTAGAAATACGACCAATCCCTTGGGCTCCACAGTCACCCCGGTGTTCGTGGACCAGCTACCAGGACTCAACACTCTCGGCATTTCCTTGGTTCGTGTTGACTTTGGAATAGGTGGTTTAAATCCTCCGCACTCTCACCCTCGTGCCTCTGAGTTTTTCCTTGTCCTGGAGGGCACCCTCTACGTAGGCTTTGTCACGTCCAACCAACTGAACAATACTTTCTTTGAGAAAGTCCTCCACCCTGGAGATGTCTTTGCTTTCCCGCGTGGGTTTATTCACTTCCAGCTGAATGTTGGAAAGACCAGTGCAGTGGCGATCGCCGGTTTTAATAGCCAAAACCAGGACTCATCACGATTGCTAATGCCCTGTTCAATGCGAAACCTCCTATTTTCCCTGAGGTACTAGCAAAGGGGTTCCAGGTGGATGAGAAGCTTGTTGAGACACTTCAGAAGAAGTCCTGGTTCTACAATTTACCCTGAGAGGCACATCTGATAATGGCATCATCTCTGTGTACTTGATTAATAAAACTTTTAAGGCCTCCGAGGAAGTCCCTAGTTCAAGTATGAAGAAAGTTTCCTTCTGTGACATCTTATATTGATGTTAGTATAATAAGATTGTTGTTTTCCGAACCATCTAGTTGTGATGAACTTATTTCATGTTACTAAGATAGAAAAAGAGAGTAAGCTCGACACTAGACTCTACCATGTTACAGGATTTCCAACTTGAATGTTTTATAAGTATCAACTGCTAAATAACCATCATCAGTTCTGCTAAGGCTGCATAACTAATAATGAACAATCAGTAACAATGGAACTTCAGTAGTTTTAGGATCATGATGCCGCGTTGAGTTTATTGGGAATGAAGCCTCACAGCATTCCTGTTTTGTGAGTAATTGCCATTTGCTTGAAGTGCGTGTACTAGTTTGATATATTTGATCGGCCACTTTGTGTGTCTTCTTTCCTCCTAGTTTCTGTTGTTCATGTTAGTTAGCGTTCTTAGATTGCATTTCCTTGAGATTTTGCCGACCATTGATAATTGTCCTTTTCCTATTTACCTAATGATGGATTTGTGGAGTCTGATAGAGAAAAGAAAAGTAATATTAAGCATAGAGTTTTTACATGGCATAGTAGCAATTATTAAGCCAAGAGCTTTTTACATGGCATAATTGTAATTTACATTATAACTATGTATGCCCCAGACTCTTGCTATAAATTGGGGTAATATCCTTTGCTTTCGTAACGCTAAAGCTTTTAACGCTTGTACTCATACTGGTAATGAAAATTGGCTAATGTGGTACCGTGATTTTTCCCTTTCTAATTTAGATGGGTTTTTCCACGTAAAAAAATTTGCTTATCTTCTTCTTCTCTATTTTTTCTTCTCTTCAAAGATTCGCGTTGGCTAATGTGGTACCATGATTTTTTCCCTTTCTATTATAGACGGGTTTTTCCGCATAAAAAAATTCGCTTGTCTTCTTCTTCTCTATTTTTTCTTCTCCTCAAAGATTCGCATTCCTAACAACTAGTTTGGAGCGTCATTTGGCCAATTAGTGGGAGCGATAAATATGAAAGAAGGGAAGGTGAAGACTGATCGGATCGATGGCAAGGACTTTGGTTTTTGGAAGATGCAGGTCGAGGGTCTATTGTATTAGAAGAACTTGCATCAGCATGATTTAATTTTGATTGTTTAATTTCGGTTACAATTCCAAATCCTCAATGGAACTCAAAAATTTTGGAAGGCAAAAGATTCTACAAATTAGACTTTTCGATGATAGCTTAATTAATGATAATTCCGCATAATTCCCTTGTGTTGCTATTAAACAATTGTACTGTCTAAAATACAAAGGAAACAATTAACCACTGAATGTTTATTTTTGTTAGTATTTTCTCTGCTTCGTGTTCAGCTGGAGAATGACCATACATTCCATATATTCTAACTTAGCACAACCATAGATGGCCCAAGAGTACCAGCGAATCAAAGACCAAAAACTGGTCAGTTCGGCTTTGTGCCAACCTTGGTCATTGCGACAATAAAACCTTGGTCATTGCGACAATTGTTAGGAAGTTCAAAATAATAAATTGTTGGTACTTGAGTCAGTATTCTAAGGCTTCATTACTATTGGTACTTCATTAATTTTCAGAACCCAATACCCATTTCAATACAATCAACCGATTCTAACTACTCCAATCTTTCTGGTGCAACAATCCATCTTCTTCTGCATGTCGCACAATTTTTTTTCTCATGCAGATTGACAATCCTTCCTCAGTCTACTTTAGCATATTCCTCTGTGGATTCGACCAGACTCTGAAAATTCTGGAAGATTGCACAAATGACTTCTTTAAAAGTAATTGTTACATTGACAGTTATTGAACTCCATTTCATGCAAAAACTATATAACAAGTGGAGCATCAGGATTAAAATGAACCGAAACAAGTGTGCTAAAATATAACGAGTGTGCTAAAATATAGGACAACAATATATGCAAGAGATGGATTCCATGTCAATCATAGCGTACAAATCAGATTTTAAGTAAATAAGATGTCAAAAAATGGGTTTGCAATGAATCTAAAATGTGTCCGAACAAGTTCAAAAATTCTTCCAAGGATGTAACATTGATATGGCCATCAATTGCATTGAGCAGGACTTGACCAATTTCTTTGTTTGCGCATGAATCATGCACGACAGTTCATCTCAATGGAGTGATTAATCACGATCGGTACTAATCCGTCCCATGGTTCCACAGTATTTTGTTGAGACATCTAATCCGTCACCAGAGGTTTGCAACTTACTGGGCTGAAGTTTGAATAACTAGGTCTCCAATAGCTTAGAATACGTCAGATCTCAGCTCGAGAGGGCCTTGTTAACTTTTTTCTTCTTTTTTTTTTTTCACGAACTGTACAAGGATGAAGTTGTTACTTGTCAGTAGTATTATGCCAAAGCATCAGTATCATCAGCAACTTGGCATTTGAAAAGATCCAATTCAAGTGTGCTAGAGCGACAGAGAACATCAAAATTAGAAAAGATGGGATTGCATTGACATCAGCATGTTAACTACAAACAATGGCTAGATGAAGCAGAAATGTTTATTTGTTGCCTTTCCCACTTGCAGATTGAGGCGGTGTTTTATTAAGGATGAGAAGATTAATTGAGTTTTGCGTGTTCCAGTTGGAAAAACTGTACTGACCACCCAGAATATAGAAAGACAATGGCTTAACCACTAACTCTTATTTTATGTCAATGTTTCCGTGCTTTCTGAGAAATATATGAGAAGTGCAGAACATTAACGCACAAATTCTCAACTTCTTCAATGCCCACATCACCATCAACATCAATGCCAACATCACCTTTATCCCAAATCAATTGGGGTTGGCAGTCGATGAACCCAAATAGAAAAAGCGTGGGGACCTAGCTCACTTCTCACCACATCCGAATACCGATGTGGTATCACTCTGGAAATAATGGCCTAAGGCTATGCTTCCTTACCCCTCGCTACACGTTAACCCCCTCCTCATTTAGGCCTGATATGGCTCATTGGAGGATAGGGTATGTAACCATAACATAGGCGGAATTAAATACCAAATTCACCATGTACGAATTACCACATCCAATCGACAGAACTCCAGGTAACGTAAATGTCGTCCTAGCATCACTATCCGATTAGACCTGAAATCACCGTAACCGTACAACGCAAGGCAGAGCTCAGTGCCCGGGACCACTAACTGCTCCAGTGAACCGGGGGTTGTCGTCCAAGGATTCCAAGGTTTACGGTAGTTGAGAGAGTGCCGGAAGGAATCTAAATCGAGAGGGGTGGGGCCGCTGAGATAGTGACCGAAGAGGGATTCAGGAGGCATGCGGTGTTGAGGGTGAAAGGGCAAGGACGAGATCGAAGTCCAGTTGGGGCCTTCAGAGGAGCAGGCGGAGAGGAAGTTTAGGGCTTGCGCGGACGCAGCAATGGCGGTGACAAAAGGAGGCGTAAGAGGTGGGGGGTTTTGGGGAGGTGAGCTTTGGGGGGATGAGGAGGGAAGCAGTTAGCATACGGGTTAGGGGAAGAGAAGGGGGAGAGAAGGTAGGTTGGAGGTGGATTCATGGCGTCCCTGTCCATTGCAGAAGCGAAGTGTTGATGAAATTAGAGAGAGAGAGAGAGAGAGAGAGAGGAGAGAGAGAGAGCAATTGGGAGCACAGGCTTATGGATATGGATTGGGCTGACGCAGAGGAAGACGGCGGATCAGGAATCACATTACAAAGATCCGACCTGATCAAAAATGGGTCAAATCTTAGGGTTTTGATTGAACAAAATTACGTAGACGTGACTCAATGTAGATCTGTCATTACATGGTGAGAATATCAATGAAATGCAACTTTTCCGTTGTAGTCAACATGAGTGCTGATGTAAGAGGTTGTTAATGTATGTTAAAAGGCGGGAAAATTACCAAAAAATTCTAAACCTATTGCCACCAATTAACCTTAATTTTTTTTTTGGTCAATTCAATCATGAAATTTGGTATTTCCGCCAATTTAGTTCATTCATCAAATTTTAACAAAAAATAGCTAAGGCGATGCCACTAGTGCCACTTAGGACACTTACGCTAAGTGGACAAATTTAACAGCATTTATTATTTTATGAGCTTTCTTATAATTTATTTCTTTTATTTTTCCAGCTTAGGGCTCAGACACTCTTGTCGGCACTATCGCTCTAAAAAATAAAATTTCAGGTTAATGGGTATAGAGATTATTTGACAAACCTAATTTGGACTCTCCCAAACTCTATCAAATTCAACTTAGGTCAATATTTAGAACAAAAATTTTCAATAGAAGTCGTTGATTAGAAACCCAAATAAAATAGTGGGAGAACTCTACAAACTAGAGATTAAATGAGTTCGGAGACTTGGTTAAATTAAGCTTTAATTAATGCCCTTTCAATACAATTTTATTTCATGAAAAATGCTTGGTCATGTGACTTGATTAAATTTAACCTAAGCCACTAGCAAAGGTTATCCTACGGGTGCACATCAATAAATAACAATCAGAAATCAATGGTTTGCAAGAAGCATGTGCCAAAAATTATTTTTTTGGGGATATTTTATTTTGAAAAGATAAACATACCTATATGCAATGCATGAATGAGCGGTGTCCTTTTATCAGATTTAATTACAACCCTAAGTAAAACTATGCCAAACTAATTTATTTATCAATATTTTAGGATTAAATTGCCCTAAACCCTAACTTACTGAAGATTAAGTATTTTTGACGTGAATTACTATTTAGATATGTAATTTTAAAGGAAAATGCATTCTAACATAATATTTACAAGATGGATTAGATATGCAATATCTACGTGGTGACAATTTAAATGAAAATTTATCTTGCCATGGTAATTGATGAAAGCACCATCCTGATGTCGCCATCTGCGTCTATTCTCCCCCTCCAGAGGCCGTGTATGCTGAGTTTGCATGGCCTCCATACTCTCTCTATTCTAATGCTAACTACTGTAAGAGGAACAATAAAAATACCCAGGACCGACCGACGCACCAAATATGGAAACGCTTTGCTAAGGTTTGGGCATTGGTGGCGAGTCCGGGACAGCAGCGTGGCCAGGATCTTGCACTTACTCGTGCCAGTGAACATCTCGTGGACGGCTCGCCATTGATGAGTGACGGCTACGGATCGCGTTAGTGCGGTAGCTTGGTTTGATCAAGTAGATTACAATGGAAGGTGCAAAGGATTGCTAAAACCTCCAAAAGAAAATTGACATCGTTCAAATAAAGACTTTCAAGACAAGCAATAACCAAATCAAGGAAGCCTTGGACATCGTCAAGTCTGCTTAAAAAATTCAACAATCCCGATCAAATGAAGCAATTCTATGCAACTGAAGATGATAGAAAGTCAAACCTTGCACTTTTGTGTAAACTTCATGCACGGCGTTAGCTAGGATGGAAAGAGAGAAACTCATGCACGGCATGATTCTGGCATTGAAAGAGAGAGGGCGTCTCCGATTTTCTGGCGCCGTTTATGTCTTTGATTTGGCCTCCCAATAACATGAATGAACTCTTGCATTATACTCACTTGTTTATGGTTGTCTGCAAGAGTCTAAAAAAATCTTATTCCTATTGAAACCCAAAATATATATCATTATCTCTTATTCGACACAAATTAATATATCAAAATTAAATTTTACGATCCATAATTTGATCAGGTCTATCCCTCACTAGAAATATGCAAGATTTTATTATGCAATTATATCATGAGTTAGTGAAATTTAAACATCATGAACCGATCCAATATGAATTAAGAAATTTTCACTCGCATTTGTTCGCTGTTGGTCCGATAAAAATGCACATGCAATGCATAAATGCGAAATAATGAGGAAAAAGGATTTTAATCATTGGTTTTCCTTTTGTAGAAAGTAAGGTTAGTTCTGATTTTTTTAATGCTAAAATAAATGAATAGAATAATTCGCATTAGAATTTTTTAGGTGCCAAGAGGCAGTAGGCAGAAAAAAAAAGGTTTAAGGCTGAAGTAGTAAACACAATTGTAATGGTTTAGAGTTTTTTTCTTAAGTTCCCATGGCAAATGGAGAAGATGAATTAAAGATTGTCCAATCTCAAGGCATGTATAAAATAATATCCAAGACCGTGATCATTACGTAAGACTCCAAAAAGTTTCTGTTATACCGAAAGTTGTCTCTTAATGATTCGGTATCTTGGATATGACATCATAGAAAGAATTTACTAGTAGATCCCGAAATTGGTAAGAAGGAAAGGACTTATCCGAATAACACGATGCTACTTTCATATTTGGGAAGTTTAAAGAAAGTTCAAAAGATACGAATGAAGGACACTGTGTGCTTGAATTCGGTAAATCTCAAGAATGCGACGTAGGGATTATATCCGAAATTCGGGACATGGAGCAAACTCATGGGCGCGAACAGGTTTTTTGGAACTTAAGAGATGTTATTCAAAAAGGATTCAACTGATCATATAGGTACAAGTGGGATTAGAAAATGTTTCGATTTCCACAGACAAGTTATGGAATCGTGGGTTGAGAAGAATAAGAATGGGCGCTAAAATTCAAAAGTTTGAAATTGGAGAATAATTGTTCAAACAGTTGAGAATGTAAGGAAAAAGTATCAAGAAGAGAGGAGAAGAGGGGACACACAGAACACAACTCAGAAAACTACTCTGTTTCTTTTGAAGTTTTCATACTGTTTCAGTTTAAACTTTCTTGCACTTTCCGTTCCTTATACCTTTAGATTCTAGCAATTTATGTCCCATTTACAGCAAGTAAGAGTACTATAATCGTAGATTGTTAACTTTCGAAACATTTCCTCATTCAGAATCTCATCAGAACAGAGCCACAGAACCTATATTAATAAAAATTGATGAAGAATGAGTTTCGGTGAAAGATATTCCTGATACAAAATCACACGAACAATCTTTTTGGCACGCCCGGTGGGACTCATAGTGAGTTTTAGGAGAAATAGTGAGAACAAGGAACCAACCAGAAGGAGATCCTGGTCAGAATGCCAGGCTAATAATACTGAAGATGGTGCCCATTCAAAAAATTATGCTGTAAATGTAGCCACTGGGATTCTCCATTAGAATACTAATATACCACAATGGTTGAATGAAGAACAGACTCATGCATTGGCACTAGATTCTACGGTGGTGGCTATGATGATGAGAATGATTGAGGAACAACAAAATGAATTGACTAATCATATAGTCAGCATGTCATTGATGTGATCAAGCCAATGATGGTCAATGCTATAAACGAGGTAATATTTCGTCCGAGTTCATCATCTTAAGTATTACCTTTTCAAGTGAATTCTCCTGGTATGATGCCATATCCTCCTGTGTATGGTCCTCCTAATACCAGGTATATTATGGTGGAGGAGTATCTGTACCACCTCCGAATGTAAGAATTGTACCAAGGCCGAAGAATCCTACTCCAGGAAATTTGATCAATGGAGTCAATGGGTATGTTTTTCCTCAAGTGTCCCGTTGAAGTTAACACAGGTAATCCAAATGTTCAAAATGCACACCCCGGTATCGAATGTACCCAATTCGGAACCCATGAGGCCTCTTGGAATCGTGCCGAATCCACAGGGCATGGGAAATCAGCCATATAGGCCAGTGCCACTGGTTAATTCAACCCAAAAAATCAAGGATGGATAGACCTCTACCAGTTGACCCTAGGGGGCAAGAAGCTTGGATTGGCCAGCAAAACATGATGCCATGGAACCCAGATCGAGTAGCTGAGATAGTACTCCAGCAATTGGGAGTAGCTAGAGGAGTTCCACGACTAGTTTATAGGAAACCCCATTCTATTTGGGTGGATAAAATTCCTTACCCAAGGGATTTAAGACACTAGACTTGTCGTGTTTATAGGAGAAGAAGATCATCAACCATTGAACACATCGGCCGTTTCTTAGCGCAATGTGGAGAAGCAGGTACGAATGAGTGCTTAAGATTAAAACTGTTCTCGTTATCATTGTCCAAAAAAGCATCACATGGTACACCAATCTTTCGGCTAATTCTATCCAGAATTGGCTAAATGGAATGACAGTTCTATTCTCATTTTATCGGTTAGTACTCGAAGTATCAGTGGCTGATTTGGCAAGGATGCATCAATATGGGAATGAAACAGCGGATCAATTCATTGCCAGGTTCAAGAAATCAGGAATCGATGGTTGACCTCTCTTACTGAAAAAGAGTTTTACTGATTTGGCTTTCAATGGGCTTAAGTTTAATCTTCGGAGCACAAGCTACTCCTTTGCATAAGAAGCCAAAGTTCATTCATTTCCAAGAAAATCAAGCAAGTGGCAGCACTAGGCAGAGAGGTATTAGCAATCCTAGAAAGGGGAAGAGTACAGTTATTCAGGGCCCTTGCACTCCATGTGGAAAACATCACGGCGATCCTTGTTACCACAAGACTGGAGCATGTTTTATTTCTGGAAACACGGGGCATATCGCACGCGATTGTCCCACTCAGAGGAGTGTATTTGCGGATAACAGAGTGTGTTTCGTGTGTGGGCAGCCTGGGCATATAGCACGTACCTGCTCTATGAGGAAGACCGTCTCTTCAGCTAGTCGGCCCCAAGAAAATCAACAAAGACAGAAGATGACCGAGAAAGTTTTTGCTATGACGAAAGAGGATGCAATAGCTTCTAACACTATCGTTGCAAGTAATATCTTAGTTGCATCGTAGAGTGCTTATGTATTATTTGACTCTGGTGCTATGCATTCTTTTATTTTTAATGAATTCGCAACGAAACTCAATGTGTCACCTGCCACTCTTGAATATGAATTACGAGTTGCTACTCCTACTAGTGATTCTTGATTGCTGATTGTGTATTCAAGAGGTGCATGCCTGAATTAATGATGTGAAAATGCTTGGAGATTTGGTGTTGTTAAATATACGGGATTTCGATGTTATTTTAGATATGGATTGGCTATTAAGAAACATGCTGCTGTTGATTGTTATTCAAAGAAAGTGTTCTTTAGACTTCCAAATCAGCCTAAATTTTCTCTTTGGGAAAGTTGTAGAGGCACTTTTCCGAGACTAATTTCAGCTATACAAGCAAGGAAGCTCTAAGGAATGTTATCTAACTAGCGTAAATGACATCAATAAGAAGTTGCAAAGATAAAAAAATGCTCCTATTAAGGAAGCTTCTTTGTGTAGGTGGAATTAGGTCAGAGGATCGCCGCCCCACTATCCATTCAAAAGACTGTGCGAGCAGCTAATACACGGGTCCAGCTCCATCTCAATACAAAACTCCAAACCCTCCGAATTCTCATCGAGTTGTCTCCCAATTATTAGCTAAGCTTATCTGCGTTCAAGTGATCAAATCCGCAACGGCTGGCCGAAATTTCCCCACCCAGTCCCTTTACTTATGTTTTATTCCCCCAGCTTCTGGTAAGGTGCAATTTCACGTTATTCAAGGACAATCGACGGGGCCAGTTAAGTTGATCTCCACCCATTGATAAAATCACATGATAACATTCCACCGACAAGTCCGATTTTCAATATGCAAGAGTCTGAAAAAAATATCTTATTTCCTATTTGAAACCCAAAATATATATCATTATCTCTTATTCCGACGCAATTAAGGATATCAAGGATTATATTTTACTATCTCGGATTTGATCAGGCTCTATCCCTCACCAGAATATGCAAGATTTTCCGCCATACTATATCCATGAGTTTAGTCTAATCTCAAACCATCGCGAGCTCGATCCGATTAATTGAATTTAGAATTATCCCCTCGCATTCATCTGCAGCTGGTTTGATAAAAATACACATCCAAGGCATAAATGCTAAAATTAACGGGGAAAAATGATTTAATTGTTTTTTTTAGAAACTAAGGTTCGTCCTTGATTTTTTTTTATGTAAAATAAATGACTAAAAAATTTTGTCAGAATTGAGGTGTCAATAGGCACTAGGCAAGAAAAAAAAGGTTTAAGGCTGAAGTAACACAATTGTAATAGGTTTAGGTCTTTTTTTGGTTAATTTCCCATGGAAATGGAGAAGATGATATACATTCCACTCTCAAGCATTTTGTAAATAATATCCAGTACCGTGCTCATTACGTAAGTACTCCAAATAAGCTTCATAAACTATCCTTGATTTCCTTAAAGTCAACCAACTTCTACTGCTTCAGTCCTTTCGGTACAGCGATTCACTTCTCCTGCCCAAATATTCGGTCATTTGGCATTTGTACCATCAAGCAGATTGAACATCTTTCCTTGGACTACTTCGCACTTTCCTTATTGCTGATCCTCCAGAGGATTTTCAACAGTTTGATTGAAGAGGACAAAGTCTCGGAAAATGTTTCCCACGTGGATCATCACATACGACTCGGTTTTTAAGTAGATAAAGAGCTCAAAAAGTGGGTTTGTAGGGAATTCAAAATGCCCAGACAAGTTAGAAATTTTTCCAGAAATGCAACATTGATATTGCCGTCGATTGCCTCGAGCAGGACTCGACTCATTTCTTCCTTTATCGATGAGTCATGCACAAGACTTGCAAGGTGACGGAGTAACTGATCATGATTGTTGAACATCCGTCTCATTGTGCCACGGTACTTGGTTGTGACATCAAATACTTCACAACTGGTTTGGAACTTTCGTGGCTGGAGATTGAATAACTAGGACTCTCTCATGGCTTATAATAATACCCCAGAAATCATCTCAAGAGTTATCTTAACTTTTTCTTAATTTTCAGATGTGGACAAGGATGAACTTTTTACTTGTTAGTAGTAGTATGCCGAAGAATTTGTATCATCAGCAACTCAGTATTGGAACGACCCAATTCACGTGTGCCAGATTGACAGAGATGTTAAAACATAGAAGATCAGATTGCATTGACATCAGCATGTCAACTACCATAGCTATGAAGCAGAATGAGTTGGTCAGTTCTTTTTCCCAATAGGAGATTTGAGGTGATTTGAGTTAAGAATGAGGAAGTTAATGGTGTGTGTAGCGGTTGGAAAATCTGGACTGACTCGAATATCGAACGACAATTGCTTAACCACTAAGGCATTTCTTTCTCTCAATGTTTCTGTGCTTTGTGGAGAAAATATGACATTTGCATGAGTTCTGGCATCTATAAATAGGCATCATTTCGAAGCAAGTGTTTGCATCCATTAGAGCACTTGAGAGTAGGTAAAAGAGAAGCAGAAGAAAACCAAATGACGAATAGGGCTTGGCTTTCCGCCATTTTCGCACTTTTGGCTCTGGCGCTGTCCTTCATTGATGCCTATGACCGAAGTCCCCTGCAGGACATCTGTGTAGCAGTCAAAGAACCTAATAATGCTTGTAAGCTTGTCTTTCCCTTCCTTGGTAGAACTCTCCGAATTAATACATTTTCTCTTGATTCCAGAGTAGTCCTCTGATCCTCTTACAGGGTGCACTGGGGAAGCTCATTGGGCACTACGGTTTTTTTAACAAGACATTGAGTACACTAATTCAAGCAAAGCAGGCAATTAAGTTACAAACAAGATAACTTCTCTTGCTCTAGGCGCTGCCTTATTGTATCCTAGGATGTGCCTCAAAGGTATATGTCAGCAACAGTATCCTCTTAACAGAAACTCCTCTCTATGGCAGTGTTCGTGAATGGAAAGTTCTGCAAGAACCCCATTCTTGCCATAGTGAACGACTTCCTCTTTTCTAGCCTCCAAGTTTCTAGAAGCACGACCAATCCCTTGGGCTCAACAGCACTTCAGGTCCCGGCCACGTTATAGACGTCTTAGGCCTGTGCCTCAACCCGTGTCTAAACACACCGAAGTTGGCACCTTTCTCTCTCCAGCTACTCTATGCCGAGCATGTTCAGGCGCAAGTGCAATGACCGTGGCTCAATTAGCACTGCGATCGGCACCTCCTTATCGCTTCACTTTCCCGATGGCCCCCTAGACACTGCCGGGCCATCCCTCACGATTCTACACACTCCGTCAAATGCACATGCCTCATGCTAATATGCAAACTCAATGATGAGCAGTACTACTGAGCCTTCAATTGACTCGACTTTTGAATACTAATGCAAGTCAACTTTGCTACATGCATTCCCCAAAATTATTCACATGGGCACACCATTCACCTCAAAATATGTCAAATATAATAAGCAGGCATTGCATGTTACAAAAACTGGCATTCCAAGACCCGGTTTCCATTCTAAGTCGTCTAGGTTTAAGGACAAGTAGTTTGGCGCACATGGCAATTTCTAAAGTTTGCCAAAGACTAATTTGCTCCTATGACTAGCGGTAACTTATTGACATTAGATGTCCATGGAATTTAATATTTTTAATCATAAAATTTTCCTTACTAGTCCCTAGCATACCTAACATTCTAAGTCAAGTTTACAAATGTGCCCACACAAAAATTCGAGTTTGAGCTTGGGAACGACGGACGATCTCAGATCAGCTAAACGGCATACTTGGATGAGCGACGGGGCTAGGTGGCTCGTCGAGCAACGACGAGATAGAGCCACAGACGACGATGAGTTCGGGCCACAGACGACGATGAGTTCGGGCCACGAACGACGATCGAGCTCGGGCCAAACGGCATTTGAGCTCCGAACAACTGAGAGGACGAAGACGCCACATCACATTCACGTGCAGCCAAGGAGATGAAGTGTTGTAGCAGCAATCCACATTAGAGTAGCAACTCCACGAGCAAAAGGTGCAGCAGAAAGAAGGGAGATTGGGCAGCAGCAACTCTAGGTGAAGAGAAGTCAGCAATAGACTCACAAGCAGCAACCGAAGGAGCTAAGCTGTAAGATGCAACAACAGCTCAGCTGAGAAGCTTCAGCCGAGAAGATGGAGGAGCAAGCAACAAGCACACACACGCAGTAGAAGCTTATAGCAGCTCATGGCAAACCAAGAGGGAGTCCAGCAGATTTTCGTGCAGCCGAGGAAAATGGAGACCCAGCAACAAGTTGTTGAGCCACTGAGAAGATGCAAACACAAAAGAACCACGACACGTTCCAAGCTGCAGCGAGAAACGGTACCCAGGCAGTGGCAGTTCAGGCAAGGAAGAAGCAACCGAGTGAAAAACTAAAGAAGAAGAAGAAAGCTGAAGCAGAGGTTTTCCTTTTAACAGCAAGAGTTGGTGCCTCTAAATATCAAATTTGTCTCATCTGCATAGGGAAATAGCTTCAGTCGTGTGAGTGGAGCAAGTCAGCCAAAATCGGCCAAAGAAAACGTTTCCAGGGATCAGTTTGTTTGGGGAAGCAAAGGCAGTGGAATTTTAATAGTGCACACATGAGCTGATCAGAAAGAAAAGAAAGAAGGGAAAGTCGGGATTGGTGGGGCAAATGAGCCATTTGGCGGGGAAGAGTTCAGTCGAAGATTGAGGAGAGGAAAGGTAAAGGTTTCAAAATTTTTTTATTCTTCTTGTTCTTCTTGTGCACTGATTTTGGGGGATGTAACAAAATACCTCTCTTTGAGAAAGTCCTCCACCTTGGAGATGTGTTTGCTTTCCCATGCGGGCTGATTCACTTCTAGCCAAATGCTTGGAAAAGACCAAAAGCAGTCGCGATGTAGCAAGTGTGTGCCAAAACGCAAGATTCATCACGATTCATAAAAGGGTCAGTAATGAGGAAAAAAATTTTTTTTTTTTTTTGTTTCTTGCCTGTTTTCACAAATACTCTCTTGTCCTCCACCTTGGAGATGTGTTGCTTTCCCACGCGGGCTAATTCACTTTCTAGCTCAATGTTGAACTTTCCCCTGTTCAATGCCAAAACGCAGGTTGCTAATGCCCTGAACTAGCAAAGGGGTTCCAAGTGGATGAGAAGTTGTTGAGACACTTCAGAAGAAGTCCTAGTTCTACAATTTACCTTGATAGATGCATCTAATAATGGCATCATCTCTATGTACTGATTAATAAAATTTTAAGTCTTGGACAAAGTTCCTAGTTCAAGTATGAAGAAAGTTTCCTCGTATGACATTTACATGGATTTCAGTATAATAAGATTGTTGTCTTTCCGCACCATCTAGTTGTGATGAACTTATTTCATGTAACTAAGTAGAAAAAGAGAGTAGGGTAGACACTAGACTCTAGGGGAAAAAGTACACCTCAAGTGCCAAAACTTGTGTACGGCGTGCACTTTAATGCCAAAACTTTCAAAACGTTCACTTTAGTGCCAAGTTCGGAGAAAATTGTGCACTTCAGTGCAATCCAGCCAAAATCCGGCCAATGAATTATGTGAATTTTTCAATTTGTTTTGTTATCTTATGTGGCAAGTTTTTAGAAGCAATTGCTATGGTGGAAGTCCGACGTGGCTTGTGCAAGGGTAGAAATGAAAAACGACATCGCTCGATCGCCGTCGTTGGTCTCCGGTCCACCGTGCTTTCCCTCGCCATTCGCTCCCTCACTGCCATCCCGCACTGGCGCAATTGCTCACTCGTCATCATTCCTTGCTCATGCTATCCCTGCTCGCTGCCTTTGCTCATCACAGCCGTTCCTCACTCGCCGCGGTCGCTTGCTCTCCGCCATCCCTCACTCGTCGCCGTCACTCACACGTCGCCGTCGCTCGCATGCCATCGCTCTCACACCTCCGTCGCTGCACACCATCGCTCGCAAGTCGCCATCGCTTGTACGCCGTCGTCGCTGGCAAGTCTCCATCGCTCGGGCTAGGGTTTGTAATTGGTGTTGAGTTGTAATTTGGGAATTAGGGTTTATGCTTGGATGGATTAGCTTCAATGACGTCGTTTGCTCTTTAAATTTCTAAATCGGCCTCCGGCAAGCCACGTCGTCTTCCACGTAGGCTTTCCGGCGAGCCACGTATGCTTCAGATGGAACTTGGCACTGAAGTAAACGATTTTCAAAAAACTTGGCACTAAAAGTGAACATTTTGAAAGTTTTGGCACTAAAGTGCACGCCGTACACAAGTTTGGCACTTGAGGTGTACTTTTTCCCTAGACTCTACCATGTCATAGGATTTCTAACTGAATGCTTTACAAGCATGAACTACTAAATAACCATCGTGAGTTCTGCTAAGGCTGCCATAACTAATAATGAACAATCGGTAACAATGGAACTTAGTAGTTTCAGGGATCATGATGCCGCATTGAGTTTATTGGGGATGAAGCCTCACAACATTCCTGTACTAGTTTGATATATTTGATCTACCACTTTGTGTCCCTATTTACCTAATGATGGATTTGTGGAGTCTAATGGAAAAGGAAAGGCAATTTAAGCATTGAGCTTTTACATGACATGGTGTAATTATTAAGCATAGAGCTTTGTACATGGCATATTTGTCATTTACATCATAACTATGTATGCCCTAGACTCCTGCAATATATTAGGGCAATATTCTTTGCTTTGTAAACGCGAAAGCTTGTAACGCCAGTACTGATGAAATAGTGAAGATTGGCTAGCGTGGTACTATGGTTTTTTCCCTTTCTAATTTAGAAGGGTTTTTCCGTGTAAAAAAAAATTCTCTTGTCTTCTTCTTCTTCTCTATTATTCTTCTCTTCAAAGATTGCGTTCCTAACAACTAGTACCAGAGCCTGGTGTGGCGAATTAGTGGGAGGGATGAGTATGAATGAAGGGAAGGTGAAGATTGATCAATTCGATGGCAAAGACTTTGGTTTCTGGAAGATGCTGATCGAGGATCTGTTGCATCAGAAGAACTTACATCGGCTTGATTTAATTTTGATTGTTTAATTTGGTTACAATTCCAATTCCTCAACGGAACTCACAAATTTTAGAAGGCAACAGATTCCAAAAAATTAAACTTTTCAATGACACTTGTTGACACCTAAATTTTGATTTTTCTTTTTTTATTTATATTGCACAAAAATGAGAATTTATTCTCATAAAAAATATTTCCTAATGATTTGCATATTTTATTGCATTGCATTTTTTTATTTGCATCGATGGTGAGGTTTTGAGCCTAATTGGATTATTTGGACCAAGCCCACAGAGCACAAGATTTGGCTAAAGTCCATGATCATCATTAGGGGGCCATAAATTATAATTAAGATATCAAGAGAAAATTTAATTTATTAATTGGAAACTTGCAGAATAATTAAGCCTTTTATTCTAGGGTTGCTTCACCTAGCTCTATATAAGGACTTATTGTCACATGCCATGATGGGACAGTAGAAGAGATCGGCCACAACGGTAGAAAAAAGGGAGAGAGAGGGCAATTCTTTCGAGTGAAAAAAAAAGGTGAGATTAAAGAAAGAAGCGGTGAGTTTGTCTTTTTTGGAATTTGATGTCATTGTGAGTTCTGGGGATTGAAAAACAATTTTTTGTGGAGCATGCCAAATTCCCAAGGATAATCTGAAAGGAGCTTCAGCTGAGAAGAAACAAAAAAAAAGCACGAAAAAGTCTACTCCTTGTCATATCCTCCAACGGTAGCTCAGTCTCGATCGTGGCTTCTCCAGGTGCAGTCAACAATCTCTCGCAACGATTCCAAAGGCTCCCAATGTTCCCTGTCCTTGGTGATTCACTGGCAATTATTTTAGCAAACATCTGAGCATTCCTTTCGTGAGTTGCATCGCCAATGTCCATATCCTAGTGTGCGAGTCCGTAGTCAAGTCGATCCGAGAGGTGCAAGCTTGGTGCCAAGTTTCGACGTGAACAATTCCAAAAGCAATTTGGGGTATATTTCATATTTGAATGCTTTCAATATCGGTTGTTTATTTTGCATAACTTGAAGATTGGATTGCATATTTTGAGAATATTGTTACTTGATTTAGAACATTGCAACATATCATTGATTTAATTGAGAGGTAGCACATCTAAGTTAAGTATCTTGAAGATTTTTGCAAAGATTTCTTTGCCAAATTGTAAAGATTGTGATTCAATGCGAATATTCTGAGAATTTTTTTTTGTGAAGTCTTGTGACCATTTGAAAATCTTCTGAGTATACTCAAGATACATAAATATTTCAAAATGTAATTGATTGGGAAAATTTCATAATCCGCAACCGCATACATGAAAATAAGTCTATCTATCAGGCTTTAGATAGAATTATTTCCATAGCGGGTATTTCGAATTTTTAGGGTCTATCTATCAGGCTTTAGATTGAAACTTAATTCGAAAGAAATTGCGAAATCCTCAAGTTGGTTTATTTGTTTTCCATATGTGAACTGATTTGGATTGGATCGTTATCTTGCATATCTTTCTTTGCATGCTTCAAAATCCTAAAATATTCTACATGCAGATAATTTTCCTTTTAAAATAGATTTGCATATCACTCTAGGTAGATAGCATATTCAATTCTTAGAGTAGGATTTTCTAGATAATTTTCCATTTAGATAAATATTGCATTTTAAAATAGAATTCGCATATTTAGGTAAGTTTACATGTTTAAATAGTCTATTCTAGAGAGGATAGGGTTAGGATAGATTTCATGCATAATCCAGTTCAAAATTACCACTTTCTTGAGGTGTTTTATTTTTTGTCTTTCTTAAATCCGAAAATCACCAAAAAAAAATTTGTCATCATGCATTACATGTCATCTTTACCATGTCATTTTGAAATTGCATGTTAGATTTGCATCACATATAGAATTCCATGTTTAAGTCTTTTAATTAATTCAGATACAATGTAGTCAATTTAATTAAACCATATCATAACATTGTGCCTTAGTTTAATCTAATTGCATGTCATATAGATTAATCATGTTAGTTAATTAAATTGATTAAATTGCATGTCATTATGATAGTCATGTGGTCTAATTTAACCTCATATGCATGCTTAAGGTAGTTTTGCATTTAATTCATGTCACGGCATCATAGGATAATTTCATGCATTGCATGTGGTTTATTTTTATTAGAAAAATGAAACAAAAAGAGAAAAGATTGTTTGGTGCATGCTCTTTGCTAATTATCTTGAATGCTGATTGTTAGTTTAATGATTGTGCTCCTGTCTGATAACTTTGTTAGTGACTTAGGTTAAGATTTAATCAAACTTGCCTGATCAAATTTTTTTCATGAAATAAAAGGTACCGAAAGGGCGTTAGAATAATCTAGCATAATCAAGTCCCTAGGCTCATAATCTCTGGTTCGTAAGAATAAAATAGTTCTACCGCTATTTTATTTAGGTTTCTAATCAACCTACCTTAAATGATTAGTAACGACTCCTATTGAAAAATCTTCTGCATTTAAATAATGAACTTAAGTTGTGATTTGGTAGAGCTTGGGAGAGCTAGAACTAGGTTAGTTAATTCACTTAATTAACTTAGTAATCCATTAACCTAAAATTGAAAAAATCTGAATTTTAGGTCGCGACATGGCTTAATTAATGATAACGCTGCATAATTCCCATGGGTTGCCGTTAAACAATTGTACTGTCTAAAATACAAAGGAAACAGTTAACCACTGAATGTTTATTTTTGTTGGCATTTTCTCTGCTTCTTGTTCAGTTGGAGAATGACCATAGATTCCATATATTCTAACTTAGCACAACCATACGTAGAATAGTGACATTTAGTTATGGACGGGTCAAGTGTTAGGAAGTGGAAAATAATATATTGTTGCTACTTGAGTCATTATTCTAAGGCCTCATTACTATTACTACCTCAATTAATTTTCCGAACGCAATACCCATTTCAATACAACCGACCGATTCTAACTACTCCAATCTTTTGGTGCAGCAATCCATCTTCTTCTACATTACGCACAATTTTTTTTCTGATGCAGATTGACAATCCTTGCTCAGTTTACTCCGGCATAGTCCTCTGTAGATTAGACTAGAATCTGAAGTCCTGGAAGATTACAATAATGACATCATTAAAAGCAATTGTTACGTTGACGGTTGTGGAACTCCATTTCATGCAAAAACTATATCACAAGTGGAGCATCGCGATGAAATGACCCAAAACGAGTGTGCTAAAGTTAGGTATAGGACGACAAAGCATTCAAGAGATGGATTCCACGTCGATCATAGGGTACAAATTGGATTTAAGTAAATAAGAGGTCAAAAAATGCATTTACAGTGAATCTAAATTGTGTTTGGACAAGTTCGAAAATTCTTCCAAGAATATAACATTGACATTGCCATCAATCACCTTGAGCAAGACCTGACCAATTTCTTTGGTTATCAACGAATCATGCACAACCGTTCATCTTGATGGAGTGATTAATCACGATCGATATTAATCTCTCATGGTTCTGCGGTACTTTGTTGAGAAATCCAATCCGTTAGCATAGGTTTGCAACTTATCGGGATGAAAGCTCTTGCTTCTACTTTGCAGTAGTCGAAATTTTTTTTAACATCCTTTTCTTTTTCGAAATTAGCATTTGCTTAATCCTCAAATAACAACAAATGAAATAAAAAATGTGTGAAAAAATGCTCATAACGGGTTGATTGACCAATACACAAAATGGGATGATGCATTTCTCAATCAAATAATTTCCTTGCTCAAACCTGGAAGCCATTGAGAGAATCACGTACCAAGCTGCGATGATGACATCGATGACAAAGACGAACAACACGATTGACCAGACATGTGTTGGATCCTTATCCTTGAGCACGTACTTGTTTAGACACTCCATTCTTGCGAACGGCCTCGCACACAACCACCAGAACCCTCTGAAGTACGAGTTCCTCCTGAAGTACTTGGCAAGGAAGGAGTTCTCATTGCAGAGAGTCCCCCTCACGTTGTCACAGGATTTCCAACCTGAATGCTTTATAGGCATGAAATGCTAATAACCATCGTCAGTTTTGCTAAGGTTGCATAACTAATAATGAACACTCAGTAAAAAGGAACTTCAGCAGTTTCAGGATCATGATGCCGCATTGAGTTTATTGGGAATTAAGCCTCGTAGCATTCCTGTTTTTGTAAGTAATCGTTCATTGCTATTTGCTTGCGGTGTGTGTGCTAGTTTGAATATTTGATCCGCCACTTTGGATCCCTTCTTTCTTCCAAGTTTCTGTTGCACATGTTAGTTGGGATTCTTAGATTGCATTTCCTTAAGATTTTGCTCACCATTGATCATTGTCCTTTTCCTATTTACTTTATCTGTGATAAGAGCTAAAGTAATTAACAAAAGAAGTGAAAAAAAATAAACCGACGGCTATGATGCAGTTTTCCTCGTACATGTATTGGCAAGTTCCCTGAAGTCCCCATTATTGTAATGAGATTACTAGTGAATGAATCTCTAATTATTTGTTAATCTCCTTATGTATGTCAGGTACTAAGATAAGTTGAATTGCAGATGCTGGTAAGTGGTAAGGTTTCTCTTGCATTTGTAGCGGCTTAAGCTATTGTAAAGCATGGTTATAGACTTGTAAAATTATCGCTATCACTTTGTCATCCATCAAATGAGTGGGAGACCAATATTGTTGAACAATGCACGGAAATCTTCAGTTATTTTCTCTTAATGGAATCGCGCAAGGCCCAATAGTACAAGCGAGCTGGAGACCTCAACTACCAACTCGGCAATTATTGTTTATCCAAAAAAAGATGCAACGTCAGTTTGCATTATTGCTGAACAATGATCAGAAGCATAGGAGTGTATCAATGAAATAAATTGTTTGCATGGATGCTGGCCATTGATGGTAATTATTTATGGATGGTTATTAAGGCTGTTGGTCAAGTGTTAGAAAATGGGGAAACCTTAAATTCTCTACTTTAATCTGTTTTCCAAGGTGTCAACACCAAAGGTGACCAGGTATCAGTACTGTAAGTACTTCAGACAGAAAAAGGAGAAGAAAACTGACAATAGTTTCAATACAACAACCAAGTCTTAACTAATCCAATCTTTCTGGTGCAGTTATTCTCTTCTTCTAGTTGAAGCACATGGACTATCTTTCTCATCCACACTCAGCATATTCCATTTGTTGTCAACAGATGCTATGTTAAGGCTCCGCCAATCCTGATTTCATTTGATTGTTTAATTGGTGCAGCACCTACTACCAAAATAGGCAATTTTTCGTTTACAATTCCAAATCCCCCAACGGAACTCAAAATTTTAGAAGCAAAAGATTCCACAAAATTAGACTTTTCAATGATAGCTTAATAATGATAACGCTGCATAATTCCCTTGTGCTGCTGTTAAACAATTGCATTGTCTAAAATACAAAAGGAAACAGTTAACCACGAATGTTTATTTTTGTTAGTACTTTCTGGCTTCTGGTTCAGTTGGGGAATGACCATAGATTCCATATATTCTAACTTAGCACAACCATAGATGGCCCAAGAGTACAAGTCAGTCAAAGACCAAAAACTGGTCAGTTCGGCTTTGTGCCAAACCTTGGTCATTGCGACAGTAGAGGCTTGATTTTGTAAATGTAACTTCATCCAATATAATTGTCGGACGATGAGAATCACAAGAGAATATCCATGCATGAATTGTATCAAGGTAGAATAGTGACATTTAGTTATGGACTGGTCAAGTATTCTAAGGCTTCATTATATTTAGTACTTCAAATTAATTTTCAGAAGCCAATACCCATTTCAATACAATCAACCCATTCTAACTACTTCAATCTTTCTGGTGCCATTCAAGTATGCTAGATGGAATGAGAACTTCAAAACAGATTAGACCAGACTCTGAAATTCTAGAAGATTGCACAAACGACTTCTTTAAAAGTACTTGTTATGTTGACGGTTATTGAACTCCATTTCATGCAAAAACTACATAACAAGCGGAGCATCAAGATCAAAATGAACCAAAACGAGTGTTAAAATATAGGACAACAACGTATGCAAGAGATGGATTCCATGTCAATCATAGCATACAAAATCAGGTTAGTAAATAAGACGTCAAAAAATGGGTTTGCCAATGAATCTAAAATGTGTCGCAACAAGTTCAAAAATTCTTCTAAGATGTAACATTGATGTTGCCATGAATCACGCTGAGCAGGACATGACCAATTTCTTTGTTTGCCCATGAATCATGCACAACAATCATCTTGATGGAGTGATTAATCACGATCGATATTAATCCGTCCCATGGTTCCACGGTGCTTTGTGAGACATCCAATCCATCACAAAGGTTTGCAACTTAATGGGCTGAAGTTTGAATAACTAGGTCTCCAATAGCTGGAATACGCCATATCTCAGCTCGAGAGGGTCTTGTTAACTTTTCACTTTTTTTTTTTTCGGGAACTGTACAAGGATTAATTTGTTAGCGTCAGTAGTATTATGCCAAAGCATCAGCATCATCAGCAACTCTGCCTTTCAACAAAGGAAGCGTAAGAGGTGTGGGGTTTGGGGGAGATGGGATTTGTGGGGGATGAGGAGGGAACAGAGAAGGGGGAGAAAGGGAGGTTTGGAGGTGGATGCATGGCGTCCCTGTCCCATTTTAGAAGCGAAGTGTTTGATGAATTACTGTCAGAGAGAGAGAGAGAGGCAATTTGGGAGCACAGGCTTATGATACAACATTTTTAGGAAATATTTTTTTTCCAAGTTTTACTTTTCCCAAACAAACGGAGTTTTGATGAAAAGTATTTTGTGCAAGTTATTTTTTGACTTTCCGGTGCTTCAATAATAGAAAACTAATCAATGTACAAAAGACCTTTTTTTTTCTATGAACTAAAATAACATGCTTAAATTGGGGGAAAATGACTTTCCCGCCCTTCTATCAAGAAGGAAATCATTTTTTCTGAACCACCAAATAAATAAAAATATCCTTTCTATAAAATGATTTACTCGCAAAATATTTTTCATGGTCATGAAGTTTTCAGTACTCCATTTGCTTTGAGAAAAATAAATGGTTTGAATAACATTATCCTAAAAATAATCACCTATAAAGCTTGAGATAATTAATCAATGAAAATCATTTTATTATTGATGACAATTTATGTTTACATATTTTCGTACACTGTTTGCAAGTGATACAAATGATTATTTTTTAAAAAATTCTTTAAATCATTCATTTTTTGCTGTTTAGCCAAAAACTTCAAGATAAATGAAAATATTTTGCTTGGAAATTATTTTCAAGGAAAATGATCAGTTTCTATTTGTTGAGTGATCTAAAGAAAGTGATTTCCTTATTGCTATAAGGGAAACAAATCGAAGCTTGTTGTTTTTAGAATTTTAGTTGATGGAAAATATTTTTCGTACATCGATTAGCTTTTCGTTGTCCAAACACTGAAAAGTCAAAAAATGATCTTTGAATTTTTTTTTCCCAACAGAGGGACCCCAGTGTAAATTTAGTTTAAGTGTGAAAGTCAAGATTGCGAGGAATTGCCGCATATCTCTGAAGTAAACAGCCTTAAAAGCTCCATCTCTTGAATCCATCGTTTTACTACCGTTACGAGGATATGTATATGAAAGCCATGACGACCAATAAGGATGCACGATGATCTCTATCCGAGTCCTCGGCGTCTAGGCAAGAAACTGTCGAGTGTGATGGGGATTCGTTTGTCTCGTCAATCACGTAATCCACACCGAAATCCAAGAGCTCTTGTCCTCCTCTCCAAAATTCATCATAGTTGATTGTCAAATTAGACTTTTCGGATCAATAGTTGACGTATCGGTTATTTCAAGATGATACGGTTAAACATGTGAAATACCCCTCCATTTAGAAGGTCTTGTTCCCATAGTTAGCATTTCAATTACGGCTCCTAGAGGGTAAGACAAAACAAGTCATTACTGGACAGATCAGCTCCAAAAACGTGTAAAATCCAACTTATCAATAATGTGAACTCCGTGTCAAAGCCATCTCTTGAGCAAAGAAATATACGAGCATCTAATTGACCATCTGCTCAATCTTGTTCCCCTAATTAGCATTTTAGTGATGGATCTTAGAGGGTAAGGAAAAAACGAGTCATTATCGGACAAATTATCTCCCAACAAGTGTATAATTCAATTCATTAATAATGCGAACTCCGTGTCGAAACCGTCTCTCGAATAGAAAAATGTACGATCATCTAATTGCCGATGTGCTCAATCTTGTTTCCATGTTAGCATTTTAGTGATGGATCTTGGAGAGTAAGATGAAAACAAGTTGTTATCAAATGGATCCGCTCCAAACACATGTAAAATCCAATTTGTCAACAATGTGAACTCCGTGTCGGAACCATCTTTCGGGCAAAGAAATGTATGAGCGTCTGATTGACCTTGTCCTCAATCTAGTTTTAATGAAACCTCGAGAAAATTGTTCGGAGTGATATTTTTCTTAATTTTTTTTTGTCAATTCAATCATGAGATTTGGCATTTCGCCAATTTAGTTCATTCATCGAATTTTAACAAGAAATAGCTAAGGTCGACGTCGACAGTGCCACTTAGGACGACTTACGATAAAATTGACAAATTTTAACAGAATTTATTAATTTTATGAAGTTTCTTATAATTTATTTCTTTACTTTACTTTTTTCGGACTTAGGGCTTGGACACACTCGCCAGCACTAGCACGACCTAAAAAATTAAATTTCTAGGTTAATGGATTGTTAGGTCAATTATTCGATTAACCTAATTCGGACTCTCCCAAACCCTACCAAATCACAACTTAGGTTCAATATTTAGATGCAAAAGATTTTCAATAGGAGTTATTGATTAGAAACCTAAATAAAATAGTCAGAGAACTCTACGAACCAAAGACTAATGAGTTCACACACTTTGTTAAATTAATTTTTAATTAATGCCATTTTGGTACCAATTTTATTTCACCAAAAAATGCTTTGTCATGCGACATGATTAAATTTTAACCTAAGTCCTTAACAAAGATTATTCTACGGGTGCACAATCAATTAAATAACAATCAGAAATCAATGGTTTGCAAGAAGCATGTGCAAAAATGATTTTTTGGGGATTTTTTTATTTTTGAAAAAGATAAAAACATACCTACATGCAATGCATGAATGAGCGGCGTTTTTTTTTTTCCGGATTTAATTACATCCCTAAGCAAAACTATGCCAAAATACTTTATTTCTCAAATATTTTAGGATTTAATTGCCCTAAACCCTAACTTATTGAAGATTAAGTATTTTTAACATGAATTGCCATTTTAGATATGTAATTTTAAAGGAAAATGGAATATAACCTAAATATTTATAAGATGGATTGTATATGCAATTATCTACGTGGTAACAATTTTAAAATGAAAATTTTATCTTGACATGGCAATTGACGAAAGCACCCTCCCGATGTGGCCGTCTGTGTCTATTCTCCCCCTCCAGATGGCCGTGTATGCTGAGTTTGCGTGGCCACCATACTCTCTCTCTATTCTGATGCTAACCATTGTAAGAGGAACAATAAAATATACCCAGGACCACTGATCCCACCAAATATGGAAAAGTTTTTCCAAGGTTTGGGCATTGGTGGCGATGGCTGGGACAGCAGCGTGGTCAGGATCTTGCAGCTTACTCGTACCGGTGAAGATCTCGTGGACTGCTCGTGTTGATAAGTGACCGGCGACGGATCGCGTCAGTGCGATAGCTTGCAGATTACGATGGACGGTGCAAAGGATTGCTAAAACCTCCAAAAAGAAAAATTGACATGGCTCCAAATATAGGACTTTCACGACAAGCAATAACCAAAATCAATGGAGGCATTGGACACGTCAAGTCGGCTTAAAAAATTCAAACAATTCACGATCAAATGAAGCAATTCTATACCAACGGAAGATGATAGAAAGTCAAACCCTGTACTTTTGTGTAAACTTTCATGCACGTCGTTAGCTAGGATGGAAAGACAGAAACTCATGCACGGCGTGATCAAGGAATGTACGAGCATCTGATTGACCATCTGCTCAATCTTGTTCCCCTAATTAGCATTTTAGTGATGGATCTTAGAGGGTAAGGAAAAAACAAGTCATTATCGGGCAAATTATCTCCCAACAAGTGTATAATTCAATTCATTAATAATGCAAACTCTATGTCGAAATCGTCTCTCGAATAGAGAAATGTACGATCATCTAATTGACCATGTGCTCAATCTTGTTTCCATGTTAGCATTTTAGTGATGGATCTTGGAGAGTAAGATGAAAACAAGTTGTTATCAGACGGATCAGCTCCAAACACATGTAAAATCCAATTCATCAACAATGTGAACTCTGTGTCGAAACCATCTCTCGGGCAAAGAAATGTATGAGCATCTGATTGACCTTGTCCTCAATCTAGTTTTAATGAAACCTCGAGAAAATTGTTCGAAGTGATATTTTTCTTAATTTTTTTTTGTCAATTCAATCATGAGATTTGGCATTTCGCCAATTTAGTTCATTCATCGAATTTTAACAAGAAATAGCTAAGGTCGACGCCGACAGTGCCACTTAGGACGACTTACGATAAAATTGACAAATTTTAACAGCATTTATTAATTTTATGAACTTTCTTATAATTTATTTCTTTTCTTTACTTTTTTTTTTTGACTTATGTCTCGAACACTCTTGCCAGCACTAGCGCGACCTAAAAAATTAAATTTCTAGATTAATGGATTATTAGGTTCATTATTCGACTAGCCTAATTCAGACTCTCCCAAATCCAACCAAAACACAACTTAGATTCACTATTTAGATGCAAAAGACTTTTACTAGGAGTCATTGATTAGAAACCTAAATAAAATAGTGGGAGAACTCTACGAACCAAAGACTAAATGAGTTCAGAGACTTTGTCAAATTAATTTTTAATTAATGCCCTTTTGGTACCAATTTTATTTCATGAAAAATGCTTTGTCATGCAACATGATTAAATTTTAACATAAGTCACTAACAAAGATTATCCTACGGGTGCACAATCATTTAATAACAATCAGAAATCAATGGTTTGCAAGAAGCATGTGCCAAAGAATTATTTTTGGGGGGATTTTTTTATTTTTGAAAAAGAAAAAACATACCTATATGCAATGCATGAATGAGCGATGTTTTTTCTTTCGGATTTAATTACATCCCTAGGCAAAACTATGCCAAAATACTTTATTTCTCAAATATTTTAGGATTTAAATTGCCCTAAACCCTAACTTATTGAAGATTAAGTATTTTTAACATGAATTACCATTTTAGATATGTAATTTTAAAGGAAAATGGAATATAACCTAAATATTTATAAGATGGATTGTATATGCAATTATCTACGTGGTAACGATTTTAAAATGAAAATTTTATCTTGACATGGCAATTGAAGAAAGCACCCTCCCAATGTGGTCGTCTGTGTCTACTCTCCCCCTCCAGATGGCCGCGTATGCAGAGTTTGCGCGGCCTCCATGCTCTCTCTCTACTCTGGTGCTAACTATGGAAAATATACCCGGCTAGGATGGCGACGTCCGGGACAGCAGCGTGGTTAGGATCTTGCAGCTTACCGTACTGGTGAAGATCTCGTGGACTGCTCGCGTCGATGATTGACCGGCTACAGATCGCGTGAGTGCGGGAGCTTGCAGATCACGACAAGCAATAACCAAAATCAATGGAGGCATTGGACACGTCAAGTCTGCTTAAAAAATTCAAACAATTCACGATCAAATGAAGCAATTCTATACTAACGGAAGATGATAGAAAGTCAAACCCTGCACTTTTGTGTAAACTTTCATGCACGTCGTTAGCTAGGATGGAAAGAGAGAAACTCATGCACGGCGTGATCAAGGATTGAAAGAGAGAGGCGTCTCTGATTTTCTAGGGCCATGCATGTCTATTGAATTGGCCTCCCCATAACGTGAATGAACTCTTGCATTTATACTCACTTGTTTACGGTTGTCTTGCAAGAGTCTAAAAAAATCTTATTTCCTATTTGAAACCCAAAAATATATATCATTATCTCTTATTCCGACGCAATTAAGGATATCAAGAATTATATTTTACTATCCCTGATTTGATCAGGCTCTATCCCTCACCAAAATATGCAAGATTTTCCGCCATATTATATTCCTGAGTTTAGTGAAATTTCAAACCATCATGAGCTCAATCCAATTAATTGAATTCAGAATTTTTCCCTCGCATTTGTCCACTGCTGGTCCGATTAAAAATGCACATGCAATGCATAAATGCTAAAATTAATGAGGAAAAATGATTTAATTATTTTTTTTTTGTAGAAACTAAGGTTATTCCCTAATTTTGTTTTATGTAAAATGACTAAAAAATTTCGTCAGAATTTAGGTGTCAAGCGGCATTAGGTAAGAAAAAAAGATTTAAGGCTGAAGGAGATTTGAGGTGATTAGAGTTAAGAACGAGGAAATTAATGGTGCGTGTAGCGGTTGGAAAATCTGGACTGACTCGAATATCGAAGGACAATTGCTTAACCACTTAGACATTTCTTTCGGTCAATGTTCCTGTGCTTTGTGGAGAAAAGTATGAGATGTGCATGAGTTCTGGCATCTATAAATAGGTATCATTTCGAAGCAAGTGTTCGCATCCATCGGAGCACTTGAGAGTAGGCAAAAGAGAGGCAGAAGAAAACCAAAATGACGAATAGGGCTTGGCTTTCCGCCGGTTTCGCACTCTTGGCTCTGGCACTGTCCTTTGCCGATGCCTATGATCCAAATCCCCTGCAGGACATATGTGTAGCGGTCAAAGAACCCAACGATGCTTGTAAGCTAGTCTTTCCCTTCCTTGGTAGAACTCTCCGAGTTAATACATTTTCTCTTGATTCCAGAGTAGTCCTCTAATACTCTTACTGGGTGCACTACCTTATTGTATCCTAGGATGTGCCTCAAAGGTATATGTAGTATCCTATTAACAGAAACTCCTCTCTATGCAGTGTTCGTCAATGGAAAGTTCTGCAAGAACCCCATTCTTGCCACAGTGAACGACTTCCTCTTTTCTGGCCTCCAAGTTCCTAGAAGCACGGCCAATCCCTTGGGCTCCACAATCACCCCGGTGTTCGTGGACCAGCTACCAGGACTCAACACTCTCGGCCTTTCCATGGCTCGTATTGACTTTGGAATAGGTGGTTTAAATCCTCCGCACATTCACCCTCGTGGCGCCGAGATTTTCCTCGTCCTAGAGGGCACCCTCTATGCAGGCTTCGTCACGACCAATGCACTAAACAATACTCTCTTTGAGAAAGTCCTCCACCCTGGAGATGTCTTTGTTTTCCCACGGGGGCTGATTCACTTCCAGCTCAATGTTGGAAAGACCAAAGCAGTCGCGATCGCTGTTTTCAATAGCCAAAACACAGGACTCATCACGGTTGCTAATGCCCTGTTCAATGCGAAACCCCGTATTTCCCCAGAGGTACTAGCAAAGGGGTTCCAGGTGGATGAGGAGTTTGTTGAGACACTTCAGAAGAAGTCCTGGTTCTACAATTTACCTATCTGATAATGGCATCATCTCTGTGTACTTGATTAATAAAACTTTTAAGTCTTCTGACGAAGTTCCTAGTTCAAGTATGAAGAAAGTTTCCTTCTGTGATATCTTATATTGATTTCAGTATAATAAGACTGTTGTTTTCCGCAACATCTAGTTGTGATGAACTTATTTCATGTAACTAAGACAGAAAAAGAGAGTATGCTCGACACTAGACTCTACGATGTCACAGGATTTCCAACTCGAATGCTTTACAAGCATGAACTACTAAATAACCATCGTCAGTTCTGCTAAGGCTGCATAACTAATAATAAACAATCGGTAACAATGGAACTCAGTAGTTTTAGGGATCATGATGCCGCATTGAGTTTATTGGGAATGAAGCCTCACAGCATTCCTGCTTTGTGAGTACTTGCCGTTTGCTTGAAATATTTTATCTGCACTTTGCGTCTGTTAGTGATAAAAGAGAAATGAATTATTCTATTTCTGATAGCAAGAGAGTACTTATAGGCTTAGGATTAAGCCTAATACAATACATGTTTACCCCAACTTGCTAATACTAGTAATAAACCCAATACTCCCCCTCAAGTTGGAGCGTACATATCAAACATGCCTAACTTATGAAAAATATATGAAACTCGTCCACTTCGAAGAGGCTTTGTGAAAATGTCCGCTAGTTGCTCTTCAAACGTGTGTGCACCAACGTATGTCCCCACAGTTCACCTTTTCTCGAACAAAATGACAATCAACCTCTATATGCTTCGTTCGCTCATGGAACACTGGATTGCTAGCGATATGAATAGCAGACTGATTGTCACAACAAAGAAGATGGTCCGGTCATAGGTAGTCCAATTTCAGCTAACAACATACGAATCCATTGGAGTTCACCCGTAACATTAGCCATAGCACGATACTCGCCTCTGCACTAGATCGAGAAATAACAGACTGCTTCTTACTTTTCCACGATACAAGATTTCCACCAAGGAAAACACAATAGCCTGAAGTAGACCGACGATCCATGGGACAACCAGCCCAATCTGCATCAGAATATCCCGTTACCTCCAAAGACTCAGGGTCACAATAACCAGCTGTACGAAGATGACCCTGATTATGGAACATAAGTCCTTGACCTGGAGCTCCCTTCAATATCGAACAACTTGTAGAGCGGCTTGCCAGTGATTGGTACGAGGAGAGCCCATAAATTGACTCACCACACTAACAGCAAAAGAAATATCTGGACGAGTAATTGTAAGATAATTCAACTTGCCTACTAACCGGCGATACTTCTCTGGATCATGAAGAAGTTCTCCGTTTTCATTATCAAGTCTCATTCCAGGGTCCATGGGTGCTTCACAGGGCTTAGCATCATGTAAGCCAACCTCCTTAAGAATATCAAGAGTGTATTTTCGTTGAGAGAGAGCAATATTACCATTAGAATAGGCAACTTCGATGCCAAGAAAATATCGAAGATGACCTAAGTCTTTAGTGTTAAACTCCTTCTGTAGAAGCTGCTTGAGTCGTTGTATACCTTCGACATCACTTCCCGTGATAATGATATCATCAACATAAACAACAAGGATAACACACCCTTTCGAAGATGACATACTAAATACTGAGTGATCCACACTGCACCGATGCATTCCAAAGTAATAATCGCATCACTGAAGCGACCAAACCAAGCACGAGGAGATTGTTTAAGTCCATAAAGAGCTTTACGCAATCGACATACTTTCTCCCCCTGAGCAACAAACCCCGGTGGTTGCTCCATATATACTTCCTCGTGAAGATCACCATGAAGGAATGCATTCTTAACATCAACTTGATGAAGAGTCCATCGAGATCGAGCAGCCATGAAATAATGATGCGGACAGAAGGAATTCGCCACTGGAGAGAAAGTCTCATCATAGTCAATACCATAAGTTTGAGTATACCCCTTTGCCACAAGACGCGCTTTTAAGCGCTCAACTGAACCATCTGGGTGGTGTTTGACAGTAAAACCCAGCGACAACCACCAATTGTTTATTAGCTGGCAGCGGAACTAGTTCCCAAGTTTTATTCTAATGTAATGCTGCCATCTCCTCCTCCATAGCACGAGTCCAACCTGGTGGACCAAAGCCTCCTGCACACTACTTGGCACAGACACAGATGCAAGAGATGACACAAAGACAGACATCTGAGGACTTAAATTATGATAAGAGACAAAATGAGAAAGAGGATACCGAGACCGAGTACGATGAGCAATAGGAGAGCTGATAGAGGATGGTGGAAGAGGATCGGAAGCCTGGATCGGGGATGGTGGTGGTGGAACGCTCGCTGGTGGAGAAGGAGGGTCCCTGAATGGTCGAGGACAACGTGTATAAACCTGAAAAGTCGGAGCTGATGATCCTGGATCCGGTGAAGTATCACTACAAATATCATATGATGGTTCTGGCTGAAGCATAGATGCAGAGGGTGGCAGAAGATCCATAGTTAATGATTCCTGAGGACGAACATCACTAAAAAAATGTTTGATCCTCAAGAAAGTCACATCAGCAGAAACATACTCCCGACGACGAGTAGGACTATAACAGACATACCCTTTTGGGTACGAGAGTAACCCACGAATATACATTTTTCAGCACGGGGTGATAACTTTGTCCAACCCAGGAGATAAAGAGTGAACAAAACAGACACAACCAAAAATACGAGGGCGAATAGACCACAAAGGACGGTCGGGATGAAGAACAGTATAAGGAATAGATCCTCTCAGCACTGAGGATGGAAGACGATTAATAAGATGACATGCTGTAAGAAGAGCATAGCTCCAAAAGGACTTAGGCATATGAGTGTGAAGAAGTAGACAACGGGCAACATCTAACAAATGACGGTTCTTACGTTCAGCAACTCCATTCTGTTGCGGAGTATGAGCACAAGAACTTTGATGTAAGATACCATGAGATTCAAGAAATGGAATAAAGGTAGAAGAGGAAAAATACTCACGAGCATTATCTGTACGCAAACACTTAATAGAAAGACCATACTGAGTACGAACTTCATTATAGAACTGGAAGAAAGAATGAAAGACTTCAGTACGATCTTTTATTAAATATAACCAAGTGTACGAGTACAATCATCAATAAATGTGACAAAATATCGAAGACCAAATGAAGACTCTCGACTAGGACCCCAAACATCAGAGTGGACTAACTCAAATGGTTGGGAAGCACGATGCAAAACACGAAGGGGAAAAGACACACGATGGTGTTTACCTAACTCACATGTTTCACATTGAACTGAAGACGTGAACTAGACATAAAAGGAAAACGTCGGAGTACGTCTGCTGATGGGTGACCAAGGCGACAATGTAATCGATAAAGGTCATCCACAGCTTTGTTCTGAACTCTTGTGGTAGCAGCAATAACCTCAGGATCCAGGATGTACAACCCACCAGTCTCACGCCCACCACCTATTCGGCGTCCAGTCTTCCGATCCTGAAGAACACAAGAAGACGAAGAAAAGATGATATCGCAGTCGAGATCACGAGTAATAGAACTGACAGACAACAGATTGTAAGGGAAACGAGGATATGGTAAACAAGAGGTAAAGAGACAGAAGAACTCAATGATACACAACCTGTACCAGTTACTTGAGATTGAGAACCATCTGCTAAGGTGACTGATGTAGAAGGAACTGATGAGTGAATGTAAGCAGACGAGAGTCACCAGTCATATGATGAGTGGCACCTGAATCAATAACCCAAGAACGAGTACCAGATGTACTGGATAATAACAGGTGGGATCATTGTGCCGTGCCAAAGTAGCAGTAGGAACAGAGATAGCATCACTCGTACTCTGTCGTGCTCTAACCAAGTCATCATTTCTGCACGAGTCAAGTTTACCATACCTTGTGTAGTAGAGGATCCATGTGGAGGAGTCCAAGACTCAGTATCAACAGAGGCATGTAACCCCGCAGCTCAGGATCGAGATCATAACAATAATCGATAGTATGCCCAGAAAGCTGGCAATGGGTACAAAAACGGTTGCCTCGACCACCACCACGAGCTCCTCTAGAAAAGTACTAGCACCACCACGAATGGCACCTCGACCTGGGTGCCACGACCGACCACCCACGAGCCCCTACACCTCCACGAGCCACCATAGCATTACTGTCTGACATTGCTGAAGCCTTAGGACTAGAAGTGTAACGAGAAGCCCGAGAATATACACTTCTTCAATGGAAGGGAGCGTGCTCTGAGAGGTAATTTGTTGTCGAAGTGCACTTGATCTGGACCAAGCCCGCGAAGAAAAAGCACAGTCATCATGTCCGCTTCTCGTTGCTGCATTTGAGTCACCGTGGTAGCTGGTGGAAAATAAGACTTGAGGCGCTGATACAAAGATGCAAAACGAGCATAATACTCTGCTAACCCAGCATCACCAATTTGGCTTCAAATAGAGCCTCCCACATATCACATACTTGACTCATATTATTCTGTCCAGAATATAATAAGGTGCACTTCATCCATTACCTCACGAGCTGTTGCACAATCCATAAAAAGATGGCGTGCAGATTCAGCCATACTTCCCCACAAAAGTGTACGCAAAGTAGCATCAACAACCCTCCATTCTTCTAGATTAGCTAGATCTTCAGGGGGTTCTTTTTCAAGCCATCTTGACTGACGATTGGAGTAAATAAATGTTGAAAGAGCCATTGACCAAGAAGGATAATTAGTACCGTCCAACTTGATCAAGGTATTATGTAAACCTGTCATACTATATATGGACCAAAGGATCCTGAACTTGAAGAAGCTACATGGGAACTTGACCCCGATTCATTATGGCAACTAGAAGCATCTCGAGGCAAACCTTGCTGAGAGCGCGACGAGGGCGTCGCCAGAATAGGTGGGGGAGAAAACACACCCGGGCGAAGAGGCAAATCTGAAGAGGTTTTCTGTACGAGAAGAGGCCGTGTCTTATCGAGGAATCTCCTAGGGAATTCTAGAAGGATCCTAGGGGCGGGCAATGTTGTAATTGTACCTTGTTGTAATTAAAGCGGGTAGTTGGTAGATAGGGAGATCCAATCTCCACCGTTAGATCAAAGGGAGATCTACGGATATTATCGCACGAGAACTTGTATATAAGGGGCACTCCTCCCCCTCATTTGTATCATCTCATCTCACGAGTAATACAATCAGAGCTTCTCTCTCTAGTTTCTCTCTCTAAGAGTTTGTAAGGCGAGTGAGGAGTGATCGAGGTGAGCGAGGAAAGGCTAACTTGGGAAGGTTTTCCTAAGGCCGCACGAGCGATTGATCGGCGATTCGATCGGCCCGTGACACATGCACATGAATCATGAGTTTACCTTATTCTATCTATCCTAAAAGCTCACAAATTGAAGCGAAAGACTTACGGTAAGGCGACAATCTCGCGCACATAATCCAAATAGCCATGATCCCATGACGTAACCAGGATTGGCCAGGCCTTTCCAATTCGGCTACTCGAGTTAAAAATTATAACTCCCGCTACGGTAATCTTACCGAGTCTGAAGCCTAACTTTTAAAACTCATTTTTGAAAAGAGGTTCGGGATTGAATCCGAACTAACTTTTAACGTGTCATGCCGAACGCTAGAACCCAAACAATACCAATAGCTCGTCGGCCTGGAGCGGCCACGGGACATGTATAGTGTAGTGCTAAAGGGATTAATCAAGCACAATAATTCAATACACATGTTAATGATTAAAAACAAATACTCCACTTATAACTGTAAAACAAAGGGTTAGCCAAATAACCCCTTATAACTCCCATTCTGGAAAACAATTTAACACCTAAGGATTAGAATCCAACCAATTGTCAAATCAAATGAATTTTCATAAATTTTTTGACCTAAGTAGGTTCTTAAACTTTCAAAAATTAAGAACAAGTTTCCGGCGAAGTCGCCAACCTGTCGCGACCCGAAAATTTTCGATCGAGTGAACGGATTATCAAATTAATTGACCAACCTAATTCGGACCCTTCCAAGTCCTACCGAATCGCAACTTAGGTTCTTTTCACGCAAAGATTTTTGACTTAGAGTCGCCACTAATCATTCTTGATAGGTCAATTAAAAACCTAAGTAAATTAGCGGAAGAATTAAATTACTTCTACGAACCAAAGATTCAAAGTCTGGGAACTTGGTTACGCTAGATTACTCTAATGCCCTTTCGTATCGTTTTTATTTCATGAAAAATTATTTGAGGAGACTCAAAAATATTTGAGTCAAACTGACCAGAAGGGTAGAATGGTCATTTTTCAAGGCTGGACGTGAAAGTAGGTCAAACCAGTTAAATGTGGTCATTTCCTATTTTTCACCATTTATTGGACATTTTTCCGAATTTTTTTGAAGCAATGTACCCATGAGGGAGCAAAATCGTCATTTCGAAAAGATCAGGAAGGGAAATCATCAAAAATAGGATTGGCCAGTCGAAATGACCCATTTCCTAGTTTTTGGGATTTTTCTGGATTTTCTCAAACTTTTCAAGATAATTTACCTATAAAGGGGCAAAATCGTCATTTTTGAAAAGATTAGGAAGGGAAATCATCAAAAATAGGATTGGCCAGTCAAAATGACCCGTTTCCTAGTTTTTGGGATTTTTTGAATTTTCTGAAATTTTTCAAGACAATTTACCCATAAGGGGCGATATCATCATTTCATGAAGAAATGGGAGCAAAAATCATATAACGTTAGTTTGGCCAATCAAGGTTGACCACTTCCCATTTTTTGTGATTTTTGCATATTTTTTTTAAAATTTTCTCGAGACCATTTGCCCATGAGGGGCAAAATCGTCATTTTAAAAGTTTAGAAGAATAAAATTGTCAAAAATAGGATTCATCAACTAAAATAATCCATTTCTTGATTTTTGAGGCTTTTGAGAATTTTTTAAATTTTTATGATTTTGAATTTATTTTTATTTTAATTTTAGAAATTTTTAGAAATTTTTTTAATATAATTTTTAATCATTTTTTTAATTTTCGAACAATTAGTCGGGCCAGGCCACCAACCCGACCCCCTTTTTTTATTCGCTATTTTTTCCTTTCCATTATTATTATTATTATTTTCATTATTATCCTTTTTTTTTACTCCTACTGCATCGTCTTCTTCGTTGGCTTCTAGTTGGCTGGTCAACGAGTTGACCAGTCAACTTGCCAACAAACAAGAAGACCGGCAGCTCGTTAATCCGGCAAACCGTGCTGGCAAGTCGCCAAAAAATTCTCAAAAATTGGCTCTAACATGCTTTTTTTTTTTTACCCAAATTGATCAATCCTATACAAAATGACGATCTAAAGCCAAATATGAGCCTAACAAACACGAACGCCGCCTCAAACGACCCTAACTAGCTCCGACCAGGTCTGCAATTTCCCGACGAGCAACGATCTCACAATTTCTACGTCAAAACTCTAAGGTAACACATCAAACAACATCAACAGAGGTCGAGGAAACTTACCTAGAGGATTGATTGCTTTGGTTTCGCTCAAGATGAGTTCGCACGGCTGCTCTGCTTCTTCCTTTGCGGCGCTAAACGTGAACACCTGAGAGTATTATTTCTTTTGAGTCAAGCTAGTGAAGTTGGTAATCTTCCAGGTGTATTTCCATGAAGTGCAATTTTGCTCTCCCATTGCCAACTCTCCCTCGAAATAAGGAACGAGCTCCAACTCAGAGGAGATTGGGACAATAACAAGTTGAACTTGGCTTGCGCTTCTTCGGGGAGGAAGAGCAGAAAGCCGCAATGGCCTGGGGAAGTCCAGCCAGTTGTGACGGAACTAGGGTTGGGCTAAGGCATAAGCTATGGCCATTAGCACCACCATGGACACGCCTGTCCAGCCCTCGGTTCCTTTCACAAACCACCAGTAGTTATTGGGGCGTTTCTCGCCGAAGAACTGCTTCATAGGTTCATATTTTGCATCTCTGGCATGGAGGAGCCTAGGGAAGTCGCAGGTCAGATGGGCTCCAGTATGTAGACCGACTCCAACTGCGATGCCCCAAGCTATCACCTTGTGGAAATTGATGTTGTCATCAAAGGGAATAATCACACCCAACCTGGTTCTACTCCTCAACCAAGTAGTCGCGTTTCTGCAAACTGGAAGCAAAATCAGGGCCATGTTGAACTTGGTGGTCTCAGCTCCACCTTTAGTTGTGGTCACACAGTAGCCCATTACATCAAACACGGCTCTGTGCTCGTACTGGATGAGTTTCCAAGTGAACAAGCCTGCATAGATTTAGATCCATAGTCCCATGACCCAAATCCTCTTCCAATTGTCCTCAACGAAGTAGGCCAATGGCTTGTAGCATCTCTTGATGGGGTTCTGCTCTTTGGTTAGGACTAGCTTCTGACTCAACATCTGGCTCAGGGCCTGACTCTTAGACCCGCGTAGGCTAAAGCTCGACTGGATTGGGACTTGTAAGAGGAGTGTCTCCCAGTTGTGCAACTCAGTGTATCCCAGATTACTTGGATCCAACTCTTCCATGATCAAGGCTGTTCCTGTGCATGTTCTTGGATCTTCAACAGCTTATTTGCCGAAGCGCTTAGCGCAATTATCTCTCTCATCACTTCCTCATGAATTCCCTCACAGCTTCTGCTCCTTGTTTGGCGATCTCCAGAGGTGGGACCACCAAAGGATTCTCATCCAAGTTTAGCTTGATGAGGTTCTCAAGCCTATAAAATGAATCGGGTAGAGCACGGATTTGGTTGTTGCTGAGATCAAGCTCCCTCAGGTTGGTAAGATCACCAATTGCATCTGGAAGTTCGATCAAGTCATTAAAATTGCTGCTCAGGTTCAGGACCTCGAGGTAGACCAATCTTCCAATAGCATATGGCACGCCTCGAAGCTCATTAAAATGGGCATCAAGATGTCGCAAGATTTAATCTCGCAGATTGATTATGGAAGCATACAGAGCTTGTTCAAGGAAATTGACAGCTTCTCCAGATTGGTTAGCCCATATTCGATATTTGTCAGTAAGCAGGTAAGGTTGTTGAAACTAGCATCAAGCTCCTTCAGTGAGCTGCACCCAGCAATGCTTTCAGCAAGGGCCTTCAGCTTGTTTCCTCAAGCGGATTATGAGACAGCTCCAGCACAAGCAGAACCATTGATCTTCCCCAAAGGCCTCGGGCACCCACCTCCGTTGCCTGCCCCTCAGCTTGCTCTTTTCCTCTATCTCCTCTATTTTTTCTTTCGGCCGAGAGCCATCCTAAAGCCCTTAGTGCCCATGTCCCACTTTGTCTTCCACTCATCTCTCTTCTTTTTTTTTTTAACTCTCCCCTTTCCTTTTCTCAATGATGGCCGTTCCTCCCCCCTCCCCACCCCCCCCCCCCCCCCACGTTGGTCTCAATGGAAAAACCCCCGCAAAATGCCAGAAACTCTATCCCTTTGGAGTCGTCTGGTCAAAAGCCATTTGGAACATCTGCTAATGTTCCCTTTTCTCTCGATGGTGCCGACGCAGGATTGATGAAAAGCAATGGACCACTTACTTTCTTGAAGGTCTCTCTCTGATGTCTTTTGGCAGTGGAAAGTAGGAGCCACCTATTGGCACCAGGCCATGATGACAGAACATTTTTTTCATCTCTGTAATGATCTCCTGAGAGAAATCAGATTTAACACGCTAAACTAGAACGTGATTTGTAGTTTTGCAGTGGAAGAATCAAACAATTGAGGCAAATATTGTTAGGAATTCGTCTCTCTGAATGTTTTGACTCTGACAAAACTTTCCTTTTCGTTTGAGGAATCATTAAATATTGAATGCTTTTGCAGAGATGAGTTTGTGAAAAGAAGCTCATATGGATCCAACATGTGATGTTTCCGACTTCAAGAGAGAGATGTCATGTATCTACTTCTAAGTCTGTAGAAGTAAAAGTGTTCAGATGAAAGAGGAAACTGCCTCTGAATATGTCAGAAGGAAGAGCGTTGTCTCTAAAGTCTTCAGATGAAGAAGAGTTTCCGTTTAAAGACTTCAAGAAGCTGCATCTAAATACCTATGGGCTAGAAGGTTTATGTGACTCATCAGTAAGGACCCCAGAAACAAAAATCGTTACTTAATTCTGAAGTGAATCAAGGAACTTCAGTGGTAATCTGACTCTGAAGTATGTTCAGACACAATCTTATAAGAGACTCTGAAGACCCACGTATGGCAGGTTTCCGAGAGGCTAGGATATTTATGGAAGTTTGTGTGATTGGATTGACCAGATTCTTGTCCCATCAAATCAGGGGAATATCTACAGTTGGATGACACCTTCCATATACAAGAATATGAAGATTTTGGATGACTCTACTTATGGAAAGCTGAAGTCTCAGTGTATGGGCGATGACTCGAAGCGTTCAAACTCTGCTACAACGGCTAGAAGATCTTCTCTGATACAGTCTCCTTTAATCAAGGTTGATGACGATCAATCAAAGATGAGAGCGATCCGGGAAACCTTGACAACGGTTAGTGCAAGGTTAGAGGAGTATAAAAGTTAGTCGAGGCTAGAAAAATTTGTTCGATGCATTCTGCTTATTTTCCGATCGCGATTGAGCCCCTCAGCGACTGATGAGCCCTAACATTCCTAAAATTTCACAATTCCAGATGTCTCGTCGTCTCATCTTTTTGACCAACTTGACTCAGCTTTTGACAGAAATAATTGAAGCCCGGCTTATCAGTCCAATTGTCACGATATGCCAAAAATCAGTCAATTCGTTCAGCTTTAAGTCTTTTCAGTAAATAGTAATTTTATATGTCCCTTAGAGGAATAATACTGCTCTCTCTCTACGTCTTTCTTCTGTTCCATGATTAGCACCAGCACATTCTCTCTCCTCTCTCCTCTCTAATTTTCGATTTCATCTCTCTTCTCTCCCTGCTGATTCCAACTTTCCGCCACACTCTTCGATCTTTAGTTGCAAAAAAGTCTGTTTCGGGGGTACGAAAATAAATGAGGTCGGGGGGGGGGGGTGGGGTGGTGGGGGGGG
>JAGVVM010002225.1:0-52917 GCA_019149425.1 Psidium friedrichsthalianum
GGAACACTTTTGACAAATTTATCTTCCGTTAATTTTCGTTAAATCTTACTGTCAAATTACTGAGTTAGATAGTATGTGTTAGTTGAGGATATACATGTTTGGAATTTTACCGTCTATTTGTCTTATGTATACTGGTTTGAAATTTTTTTCGTAGCATTAACCCAATCCGAAAGAAATTTAATATGGGTAAATTAATCACACGTGTACCAATTTGAGTTTTTTGTAGTAAAAAAATTAGCTTAAAGTAAATGTGTCGCAGTTGTGACTGTTTGGGATTTTTCGTGGTATTACCTTTCTATTATTCCATTTATCAGCTGCATTGCCATCTTGATTAGAGGACAATTATCACTTGGAAGTAGATCCAGCAAGGATGAATCGATTTTTTTTTGTCAATTCAATTATAAGTCATTTGCATTAAAGCATGAAGCCCACAATTAGACTCGTTTCAATGAACTTGTGGGATGATTAACAATCATATAGGAAAATATTTTCTCATTGGCTAGCTACATTAAGATTATGGAGAGACTAAATTTATACGTCAGCCCATCAAAGTTAGCGTTTTTTCTTTGATGTTTCCTTTTCCTTCCTTCTTATCCTTCTTTCTCCGAGCAGCTCTTCCTTGTCCACCTTTGCCGTCATTGCACCTGCCATGACAAGCAAGCTCGTCCTCCTCTTTTTATTTGCTTCATGCCTAAGGCTTAGCGACAATGGAGAGAGGTGGAGGCCGCAACGATTGGGATGATGGGATCGACGACGAGGAAAGGAAGTGGGAGTGTAAACTATAGAGAGAGGAGATAAATGTTAGGATCGTCGAAGAGCAAAAATATGACGATACTGATTTTATCGTGAAGACCCTTTTAAAATCAGAGAAAGAAAATCCACGACACCGTACTAGACAATCTCTTTAATACCACACTAGTTTAGTGCCACACATAATTATGACGGAAATTACATGTATACCATTGCGGCATTACTCTCTTCTGTTAGACAAAAGTGTGATCTGCATATCTTTGTGTGATCATATTATTGGATCACTCTGAATGTCTAAGTAGCCAGATTAAGACGTGGTTCAATATATAAGTTGCGACAAATATATTGATATCAATATTGTCCACGTATTTTGCTATATGAAACATTTCATCTGTTATGAGCACTATTTTCAATGATGATCTTGATATGGGTTGATTCGTAGAAATAAATATGGAAAATCTCACGTCTCATTTGATTTGCTACGGAATTGAATTAGCTGAACCCACTCTGACCCACTCTGACCCACCGATCAATCCCGCCAAGAAATATACATTGAAGAGAATTAGGTGTCTTACATAGTTTTTATTTTTTAAAAACTTGCACTTTCAAACATACTTATCTTATATTATTAATTACATTTAATTATCTAAAACGCTCTTATTTATCCAAAGACCTTCAACAGAATAAAAGGCCATCATCAATCGTTAGGCAAGAAGAGAAGTTTGTCTTTTTTAAGTGAGGCTAGCTTATAACTTTCAGCCTAAAAACAATGTGAGGTAACCTTACTTACAATCTTGCATTTTGTGTCTAGCGCCTTGAGGTACAATTGCCTCTCGATGGCTGCCTCACCCACCCCAAGGAGATCCTGGGGCGGGGCAGACCCTTGCTAAATGGGGACGGGTTTGGACTTGGTCTCCCCCTCTTCCCATGCTCATCCCTAAATACAGTAGACGAGTCAAGTAAACAAGGTGTTGGCGTCGTCTGCGGCTGTAGGCGCACCAACTAGAGATCATGGCAGTGATCGTCGATGCCAGCGCAGGGTCTAGCGACCAATGGTGAGGTCATGTGATATTAAAAGATCCTTATTGAAAATGCTTAATCTTCCAACTATTTGAAAAGAGCACAATCCGATGGTATGCGGGTATCTCGATTGCATGTGAGAAATCAATCATGGGCCAGTTAGTTAACATAGCTTCTCCAGTTTTCCCCGCTTTAGGAGGTTAGGTCATACATTGATGGGACAACACGACATCATTGTCAATACCAACCCAGTGTTTCGAATAAGAGTCGCCATTCCGAAGTTTCAAGAATCCCCAACCCTCCACATGATCGCTTTGGTCCAAAGCAAAGATGGAGACCAACATTCGTGGGCGGGCGATTCATTCTCGGAAGAGGAAATGCCTTCGTAAAATAAGAGTATCATCTCTAATTTTCGTTGCACAGAACTGACGAAACCTCGCTAATGAGGGGTATTATCTCTAATTCGGTTAAAGACTGGTTTACGACAAGACATTCTACCTAGTTTAACAGCCTGTATAAACTGCATCTTCTCCTATAATGAAAACTAGGTTAAGCTAGTTAGATGTTCATATGAATAATACTATGATTTTCCCCTCTTTCAACAAACCAAGTAATGGGATTGCAAACTCGAAATTAGTGGCAAACGAACGACATTATTGCATCCTACGGTACGAACCAAGCCGTGGCCGAACAACTTCCCCATCACCAAAAGAAATAATAAACGCCAAAGCGACAGAGAATTCAGCTCAACAAGAAAACCCAAATGATTAAAAGCTTCAACGAAAACAAAGAGGGGGAGAAAAATACGAGAAATTTGGCCATCCTCTATTGATGTAGATACAGGAGATGTGTCCTATAAATGTAGCATTTATTCTGGTATTTTTTCTGCTCTGTAGATTCGGGACCATTGGACCCAACGCCATTGACAAGCCACAAAGGGCCTAAAAAAAAAAATGTTGGGTCCGTCGATGCTTCCCGTGACCATATCATTTGGAGCTTCAGTACAGCTGAGTGCTGACAGACGATCCAAGTTGTATTTCAAAGTTATCATGTGTGGATTCATTGCTCTTCTTATTATTGTATCACATTCTTAGGTAAAGGTCATCAATGGAGGGAAGAGCCATTGCATGACCAAAAGGGTCCACTTTCGGTTCGCTAACTTTATAATTCGGTAGGCTCTTCTGAACAACCCCTAGCCTCGCCTATATGCACAACCCCAACCCATGTACTTCTCCTATATTCCAATTAAAAATCTTGCCCTATGTCTCCAACATCTTCAACTACCGCAGAGGGAGAAGAGGACAAGCCATGAGATTGATTAATTGTCGAAGGAACAGATTAGACTAGGTGGGCACGGCGTCGATTCAATACCCACACCACCGAGTACAAATTAGTTGTCGGAGGCACTCATCCTGATCTGGCTCGTGTCTTTCTCGGTTCATGCAGTTAGCATAGTCAATATGTATCAATTAAGATGGGCTTTCTCGTTCAAAAGGCTAGCTAACTATATATATTTTGCATCCCTAGTCAGAACAATTTCTGATCAACGATGCCTCCGATTGACGGAATACAAGTTATATAGCACCGCTCATGCGGAAATTCGACTCGGAATTGTCCATCTCCGTGACTCCCTGATCAGAAGGGTTGGACAGAGGAAAGCCACTCAGAAAACACGGCGAAAGGAGGTTAAAACGCCGGGTAGCGGCCGATGAAAATTCCTCGTTTCTTAGTTTGCATGGATGGTATTCACAACCCTAGGAACAACAGCAACAATACTAGTAACGGGGAATGCGGCCAAAAACTGAGGGGTTGCTGTCCCGACAGCTCCCCCTATCCACAAGGACAACTTCCACAAAAACGAAAGAGAAAACATGGTATGTTCGATCCTTTCGACATCCAATATCCCACACATGCCATGTGTGTGCCCCTGCCTCGTTGTAAATAAATTGACCAATTCTCACAAGAAGGGTTCATGGATCGTTTCACGCCTGTCCTCCTCGCAAAGAGCTGTTATTGGTGGTTGCTATTCATTTCTAATATTGTTTTGGAGACGATCCACTCCTTTTTCTTTTCTTTTCTTGTGTTGTCCTTCCAAATTATTGCCACTTATTTCAGCGCCAACATATGAGTAGATGGATTCGAATTCAATCGATGACGGCCGTACTGGCATGTGCAAGCTGCATTTCGAGAAGTACTATATAGTTTCTCGTCCCCACTTCCAACATATGATCAGTGCGTGGTTCGTTAGTAGTGTTCACTTCTAACCCCTTTTGTTTTCTTTCATTATCTTTCGGGGTCCAGGACTTGATCCGAGGATGGTTAAACGAGATTAGGCAAATGAAGCGCGGCTCGTCCTAAGGACGTTAAATATGATTAGGTCTCTTCCAACAATCATATCAATCACGTGTTAAAAAAGGAATGAATACCGCCATCCAATTCCACGCCGAAAATTGTTAGGATTAAACGTACAAACACGACGAAACAAAGAGTAAAGAGACAAAAGAAAAATCAAGACATGAAATTTATCGCGATTCACTCTTAAGCTAAGGTATATCTAGCGGAGAATTTCATTATAATTAGCATCTCTAACATCGGTAGAGCGGAACTTATGTGGCTTACTGTCGATGGGAGTACAAACCCCGCCCCAACAGAAATCACGCATTCCAATTCAAACGTTTCGCGCATCATGGTCCCTTCTGTTCATACGACAAACCGATCCGTGCAAATGCATTATATTGGGTTCTTGTCGTACCGGATCTTGATCCACCAATCGAACCAACTATACTAAAAATTAATGAAGCTAGGTAAGTCTAGTGCGCCCTCGTTACGTTGGAACGAGTTGTGTGCCTGGAAGAATGTAATGACAGCGGGTTGTCAGCGAGTCGTACGCGAGACGTTTGCAACTTAATCCAGCATTAAAGATCACGTGCTCTTTTAGTGAGGTCTCAGTTGATCTTTAAACCTTACTTCCTCCGAGTAGAATCTAAGCCGAAACGAAAGATGGCCCACGAATTCTTTTCTTAAGGGGTGGTCTCCACACGACCGTGATAGGTGTAATGCACAGTGGCTAAACCCATTGCCAGGGTGGCTAGTACCACCCACCAAGACAACATCCTTGCTTAAAGAGAGAATCAAAGCCATCTCGATCTCTCATTTTGCTAATCTTAGTAACATAAGATTATAATCTCTAAGATCAAGAAAAAGAGAATCTCTTGCGGTGGCAAACTCTCCAATTCTCTAGACATGTTTGCGCCCAGGGAGCATTCGTGGGGTGACGTTAAACCCAACTCTCTCTCTCTCTTTTCTCATCTTGACGGCAGAATAATTGGGTCTCTTAAATATTATATTAAAATAAGAAAAATGGGTAATTAAAATACATGGAAATTCATCGTTCCATCTAGAAATTCTCAAAAAAAGCCCAGGGAAAAAGAAAAAGAAAAGGCACTGCAGAGCTCAGAGGAGTGGATGTGGTCCGCACGTGTCTCGTGATGACACAAGCACGTGGGTACGTGGAGGGAGCCAAAAACGACATGCAGCTTTTGCAAGCGAGGCCAGCTAATATGGGGTGGTTAAGTAACACTATTGCTCTTTAAGCCCCAAAAAGTGATTAATAATTCACCTAATATTGCAGAGATAACACAAACTCACATGTTATGGAATATAAATGTTCAACTGGGCCAATAGGCATGCGGCCTTGCTGATAAAGATATTGGGTATGGAGATGCTAGTATATAAGTACCGAGTTTGAATACCGCGCTCTACAAAGAGGCAAAGTGAAGTTTAATTAGCTTTCATTCCCTACTTTTAAGCTGAAAATAAGTGATGCCATTAACACCAAGTGTTGTTAGGCATCGTTGGTTTTGACTTCTAGAGTCCTACTTAAGACATAATATACGATTGCATCATTATTATGATCATAATTACTAGGGGTGTCGAGAAGAAAAACTCACCGAAAATCGAATTTCGAACTGAATTGAATCTACCTTATAATAGTGAAAAAAAATTTAGGGTTTTTTCGAGTTGGATAGTAAGTAAAACGAGGGACTCTCGCTTGTTCAGTTCAATTTCGATTTATAAACCCGACCCAACCCAAAAACGTTACTGATCTTGTTTCGAAACCAAAACAACCAAATTAATCTATATTTCCTAACGCTAAACACATTCCCGAGCACAGAAAAGGATCGAATCCTTTTATTTATTCGAGTTGATACGGATCGGGTATCGAGTGGGGCTTAGTATATATTTTATTACACGTACTCTCCACTTTGGAGTCGGGTCGAGTATCATCAAGGACCCGAACCAAGCAGCCCGTGGACATTCCTAATAATCAGCTGCCTCTCTCCGTACGTAATAATCAAACTAATACTCGTAGTCGTTTTGAAAAGAGGGAGAGAGTAAATTAACATTATCCCTGCTCAGAATTTGCCTTGATAGGAGCAAACACAGCATCTTTTTCGCTTCGATCCGCAGCAACATCCTCTGCACTGAACATCGGATAAACCCTATCTTTGGATATTGCGAAATTATGCAGATCGTGCATGCAATTGCACAGGGCTCCTAATTGTCAATAACGCCTTGGAATTGCCAGTTCATGAACCGGGCTGTTCACTCATATTCCATCCCTGTCATATTCACACATGATCTGGATCTCATGTTATAATAACATGTGAATGATATATGAAGAAGCTGATAGGCTAGCTGAGTATTTAGGCATGGTCAATTAGGTTGTTAACGTGTATATATATAGAGAGAGAGAGAGAGATGGTTTATTTCTCTTTGTCGAGGAAAACATGAGCATTGATTCAAATATAATTGTTCACTACTTGATTAGTTCCTCCTCCCCCCCCCCCCCCCCCCCCCCCCAAAAAAAAAAAAACCCCCCAAAATATTTGTATTAGAGTGTGATCATAAAAGGTCTAAAGGTTCTAACATGCTTAAGGTTTTGTCTGAAATGGATTCTAAGCCACACTTCACGACTGTACGTCTCCAAGCCGCAGTGCTCTCGTGACACTCACCTAATTTTAAAGTGTTGTGGTTGTAAAACACGCACTACTAAGCATAACACGATAGCACTTCGTAGCACATCACAATATAGGTTAATCATGGCTAGATCAATGATCTATTTTCAACTAAATAAAAATAGATTTTTAAATATGACTATAACATTAAAAAAAAACAAGATGAGAACAGAAAAAATCTCGATTCTTCAGAAATGCCACTTCAATTTATTTATTTTCTTTTTAGAAAAAAACAAAGATGTATTGATGATTTTTTTTTCTTTCAATTCAAGTCAATCCATATCTTGAATCTTAAACAAAGTAGGATTAAGGCGGGTAAAGTTTACTCAAATCTAGCTTTATCGGTATTCGACATTCCATAATACTCCTCACAAATCATATTAAGCATGGACTTTTGGAGAGAACGATGCCCCTTTTGAGTGACCGAAGCCTCCTTCTTTTTTAGCTATATATGTCAAATATATACATGATTAAAGTTTCTGAAAAAAAAAAGTATGTTTCTTTTTCTACTATTGCTTGAAGACAAGGCAATGACAAGCCCGAAGCGGGATTTCCTCGCTTTTGACAAAGCAGATGCGGCTGAATTCAGTACCTTTGGCCTCACGCAAAATGGGGTCAATGAAATCTCCATAAGACAAATATAATACCACCGGATATGGAACTTGTAGGGAAAACAAAGGACAAGAGTGAGGCCACGACTGTCCTAGAAGACCAATAGTTTATATACCAACGTAGGCCTACATTTGTTAAAATGAGTTATGAATCCATTTCTTAACCTATATATGATGAGCTGAGTTGTTATATGGATTATTTTCGAATAGATACGTCATAAATTGATATACACAAATTATGAGTGTTAAATAGGTCATAAATGGGTTTATAACTTACTTAAATTCAACTCAACTCACCTCTATGACTCTTTCTTCATTCTCGATCTTGCGTTTACTCGCTTCACACTCTCACTTCAGTTTGAGTGTGAATTTTCCCAGATTAGGTTAAATGTGAAAGCTTTTTTGAGAATATGGTCGGATCATAGATAGGGTCAGGTATCGATCACTAGATTTGCATCGTATGAATGGATCACAAAAGGGTCGAAATAAGTATATTCGGATCGGATTATTTATGATCCGATCCACCAATTTGACGGGTCTACAATGGATCTCTCATGATCATCTTGAACGAATCAGAACTTTTAGACGATTACCAGCTATTTTCTTCCGCACTGGTGAAAAGAAGTGAACGGAACGTAGTACAGAATCTCGATTAAGCCGATGCTAACCACATTGAGCGAAGAAGCAAGGAGTTCGTGCGTTCAAAACATAATAGTAATGCAAGATATTAAATCAAACACTGAGAGAATCAAAAAAAGTGTGGTGAGCCTCGTGAAACTTTTGCTGCAAGTCACGGGATCTTTTCGAGCCCCAACCAGTGAAGTCTGCTTTTGCTTGAAGCTTTCACAGCCAAAAGAAAAAGCGGGAAAAGAACTGAGAGATTTCTTCTCGGTAGGAATAAGCAAAGCGGCTAGATTCAAAGCCACGACCTTAGAACTCAAGGGAAGCATCGTCCACATGTGGAAATGATTTATGAAAAAGTGTACCAAGAAATTGGACCGAGACTCCGATACCACATGACGCGAGAAAAAGAGTTCGTGCGCGTCGAAATCTTCCTCGGCACCAGCGGAGTCATTTCTCGCTGACCACGCTGATTCCATGCAAATAGTGAAGATCCCATGATAGATGTCTATTAGAAGAAGGAAAGCTAATGACCCTTGAATTGCTCTCTTTCGTGGCAAACCAAACACATGCAATTTTCCACCCTCTTCTTGGGAAATTTTGATGCGATAACAAGTAATTAATAAACATCTTGTAGCACGCACAATGAGGTAATGTGCGACATTTACTTCATCCAGGCATAGTTTGTTCACGTTTTAGATGCGTTCAATCTCGTCCTCGGCTCGACTACAGTTTTTCGAAACAGAAAAGAAAAGAAGAACTCATCAATTCAAATGTTTGTCCGAATCCAGTCCAGAAGGAGAAGGAACAGTCGAAATGGAAAGTTCCCATTTATCAATAAATCTTCAGACTTGACTAGCAAGTTTGGTTGGGTTACTGTTCGTTCTTTAAAGTCAGAATGGAATGATGAACTCCTTAGCATCTACTTTTAGCTCAGCGTAAGATTTTTTTTTTTTTTTTAGCCACCACCGCTTAGCTTCCTTTCCACGCGATAACTAGATCGAGTTCATTCGGACTTCTCCAGTTTTCTTCTGTATGAATTGACCTTTGCTTCACTTTTCACTTAATCAAAATCTCGCGCTTTACGCACTTGACTTTTTTCTCAAATTTGAAACACTTAATCTTTTCACGAAATGCGAATGTCTACGCGTAAGTTTGCATATATTCCATCGTTGATTTTTGTTTTTTTTTTTGTGGAAATTCAAATAAAATATTTCAATTTGACGAGAAACGACCCACGTTGGAAATTCATATCATCAAAAGCAGTCTATAAATTTTGACCCAATATGCAATACGATTCTAAACTTTAAATTTGCTCAATGTTGTCCTTGAACTTTAGCCTACTATGAAATATCGTCCATATTCAATGTGGTCCCTAGAATTTAGATGTATATTCAATTCAGTCTACGGATCGTATGAAATATTCGGGACCAAATAAACATTTTCATATAGTACACAAACTAACTTGAATGTGTATCAAGAGTCCAAGACAACATCGAATAAATTAAAGGTTCAAGGATGATATTACATATTAGGCTGAAGTTCATGGATTATATTGAACAAATTTAAAACTTAGAGACCATATTAGATATTGTGTCAAAAGTTCATAAATCATTTACGTTATTTACCCTTCTAAAAAGAAAGCCCTTGTCGATCTTAATAGCCTTTCCGAGCGAAGAAGTGTAGGACTCCAGGAAGCGACGGAGGCCGTGATGATTAACGCGCGCAATGGATAGACAATAGAGGGAGCAGCCGTTCATGTAATTTTTTGGTAGCTTCAAGTACGACATTTTTGGGACGGCCAGTCCTACACTTTCGGTCCATTGGTGAAGAAGTTATGGGAAACACATGCGCGATTCATTCATCAATGAAAGCGCCGAAACCCAGCTTTGAATTTATGATGCCGTGGTTCACGAGACGAGTGACGCCATATGGGGTTGAAAACTTGAAACTCGAGAGGGATGGTGATGAGTGGATCTTGTCAAAATCAGCATGAGTTCATTTCTTGACTCGTATATAATGCTGAATTTTTATATGGATTAATTACATTTAATAAATGAGTCGCGAATGAATTTAAACATAATATGATGTTGAATAGATCGTAAATGAATCTATAACCTATAGAGAGCCAACCCCCTCTATACTCCCTCTTTATTTTCTCTTGACCTCGCTTGATCGATCTCACGCCTACTCACTCTGCATTCTCACCTCATTTGAATATGAAATTTTTTAAAATTTAATTAAATACGAAAGTGTTGTGGGAACCGAGTTGGTCATTTTCCATCCGACTCATCCTTTTTTCCTTACCTGTGGCAGGGACGATTGAAGAGAGGAGAGAAGATAGGGCCAGGGCATGGCCGATTCTGAGTCACGATGCACGATTCCATCATGGCGCGGGAGCAGGTGACGAGAGATGCGATGATTGGTGGTGGATTTGGGCCTTCTGTGGGACTCATTTATGGGAATGTCAATCGTCAAGGGCCAGGGCGTCATGCTGTTTTCTCGCTCGTTTCGACGTGAAGTGTTTTTTTGTCAAATACCTTCTTTGCTCAAGCCTCCCACATGATGGGTCTGGTCTGGGTTCTGAAGCAAAGACCGGGGCCCGAGCTTCTTTGGACGTTCGCACATCCTTCGCATGGGATACAGGGAACATTTTCCGAGAGACTTGGCCCAGGATTTTTGGCAGTGAAAGCTTCGGTGGCGTTCGCACTGAATGGGGAAAATTTTCCGAGAGACTTGGCCCAGATTTTTGGCAGTGAAGGCTCGGTTGCCCCTCAATCTTTTGACTCATCCTTCGATGTTTCCAAGTAATGTTTGGACCCTTCCTTCGATTCAAGCATGGGGGTTCTCGACTCCCGATTCCAACTGTTTCAAGCACAGCTCATGCCATGCGAACTCACTGGAAAGGAGGAGATGGGAGATGGGCAAAGGCTTATTATCCTTCCGGAAACGATGATTGGTGCTGCAGGAATGCGTCTGCCATCCTGCACTGGGCCATGCTCGAAAATAAAGGATAGCGTTGCTCCGATGCTGGAAAAGTCCCTCGAGCTAACGAGTAATCGCCGTGGATATCGCAGCAATGAGTGTCGTTACTCTCAAAGTTTAGGAGGGCGACGAAGATTAAAAATATCTGAAACCGATGTGTCACTGCCCCGTGGCTGACTACGCGAGGCTTATGGCCCTCTCTTGCCCAGGAATAGAAGAGAATAAAAAAATTATAAACAAAGTTAAACAAAAAAAATGTTCATAGCAACGTCAGTCAGTCACTTAGGATATAACGGGCAATGACTAGATCGACGCGTCCATAATTTCGAATCAAAATTTATAGGAATGGTTAAATTAACAAATCGCGAAAATTTTTATGACTAACTTGGTACAATTACAAAATTTATGATTAAATTGACAAATTATAAATGATTTATGATTGAATTAGCATAAATATAGTATGTTTAGGATTTTTTGATAAATTTTTCGGGTGATTTTGTGATAGTAAAAGAGAGAAGTAATGGGCTAGCTCGGTCATATTGGTAAAAATAGGAGTAGTTACCATTTGTTAAATAGGTATTATGATGACGATGATGTGACCTTTTGGGTTTTAGTGACCAAGCCTTTTTTTTTTTTGGGTCAAATTAGTGACCAAGTTGATATGCCAAAGATTGTGCTCGGGAAAAAGTTTGCAAGTTTGATTTTTGCCCGTTAAATGTATCAAGTTGATTTATCTTTAAATTTTATTTATTTTATTTTATTTACATTTTTTCTTGAAATTATATATCTCTATTTGAAGTGAAATGAAAATTTTTCTTTCGACCAAAAAAAAAATTAACAAGTAGTTTGGACATGGCAACAGTGGTTCTTGGTGACACATGGAAGGCGTAAAAAGACAAGCCATTTGGACTCCGGTCCTTATCGGAGTAGTTCCACCACCTTGTAATGTATATGGTCGAGAGAATTTTAGGTGGTCTCGAAGCACGACCTACCCATCTACTCAAAGTCAAGATCCGAGAATGAAATGTATTCAATTTGTCGGATAAAATTAGGAAATTCCTAATGCTCGTAATTTCACACAAACGAAAAGAGAGAATACCCAATTTTATAGCTGTATTTGCATTTTCATCGAATTTCGACTCCTCCATTCCCTGCCTAATTCACAATTGGATGTAAATACGGCACAGATTTGAGGATGACCTTGGTTACAAACTTACAATACAATGCCAATTGAAAGAATCAAGCACTTGGCGCCTAATCGTCTTGCGCTGATGCCCCAAATGTCAAAATAGAAAGAGGGAAAAAAAAAATAATCGCAAATTCCTCTCAGGACTTGATCACTCCTAGAGTCTCAGCTTGAAGCGACACCGAGTGCTTGACGTCCCCAATATGAAGCCTGTGCTCCCCCATCGGAATCCTCCTAACACCGAGCCTGTCCACCACGCTCAAGTACTTGCACACGTGGATGTTGATCTGGACCCTCTCGCTGGCCCCCGCCGCCACGTGGACCTTCTGGAAGCCCACCAGCTGCTTCCGCGGCGCCCAGCTCGCCCCCTCGCCGCCCGGGGGCGTGGAGTACACGAGCACCGTGTGGGACCCGTCCCTCGACCCGGCGTTCCTGACGTCCAGCTGAACCCCGAACGAGAGCCTGGCACACCGGACGTGCGTGACCCTGACCGCCTCCCTGGAAGTCGTGGCATTTGCCGGCCGGCGGCCGTCGAGGTGGACGGCCATCGCCGCGGGAGCGGCCACAATGGTGTGGACGAAGTGGGTGTAGCTCAGCCCGTGGCCGAACGGGTACACTACCGGGCCTTGGTAGAATCTGTAGGTCCTCCCCGGGTAAAGGTTCGATCCGGTGGGCCTCATGTCCATCACGGTCATGGGCACGCGTGCTAGGTAATCTTGCGGGTACCATGTCATAGGCAGTTTTCCTCCTGAACAAGATTATATTAAGTTTGAAACTATTTTAGCGGGAAAAAAAACATGGTAATATTCACTTCAAACTTAAGGGAAATGAAATAATATAATTAACCATGATTTAAGTTTAAAATAAGTTTAAATTATGTCTATCCTTAACAAGAATTATGAACAAGAAGGAAGAGACCTGGGTTGGTTGCTCCGAACAAGATATCTGCAATGGCCGCACCGCCAGCTTGGCCAGGGTAACCGGCCCACAGTATGGCGGCAACCCGTGGATCATTCTTAGCGAAGGAGATGTCGACAGGGCCACCGGACATCAAGACTAGTACAGTCGGACCCTTGGAGGCCATGGCCACCTTCGACACGAGCTCTTGCTGCCGTCCCGGCAAGAGGAGACTGTCCCTGTCCTTGAACTCTGCCTCGATACTCTGGTCTAGCCCCACCACCAAGACCGTCATGTCAGCTCCGCGAGCCGCCTCGATCGCTGCTCCGAACAGCTTGTCGTCGCGGCAAGCTACGTCCGCACAACCTTGTTGGTGTATCGTGTTCGTGTACTTGCCAATTCCTTGAAGAGGAGTTGTATATCCACATGCGACACCTAACACGCGACAATCGTTGTTAAAAATTCGATCGATTGCATAGTTTAAACTTACACGAACCTTGTTGATTAAAATTTGGACCATTATTCAATTCACGTTATTAGAAAATAGTTTTTGATTATGGCAAAGCGACGATAATGCTCACCAGCGTAGTTCCCAATCATCGTGACGGTGGCGTCTGAGTTTGGCCCGACGACGGCAACAGTGCGGTGGCGGCGAGTGGAGAGAGGGAGGGTTGGTCCCTGGTTCTTGAGGAGGACAATGCCTTGCCTAGCAGCCTCAAGGGCGAGTTCCTGATGGGCCGGGGTGCACACATCCTTCGGACCGAGGGTCCCGTACGGCTGGGCCGACGGGTCGCCATCGAACATCCCTAGCCGCATTTGGACCGTCAGCGTGTTGAGCAAAGCGCCATCAACTTCGGCCTCGTTCAGCAGGCCGCCTCTCACCGCTTCCACCGAGTGCGTAGCGAGGAATGGGCCACAGTCCAAATCTAGGCCTGTGTGAAATGTATAAATGTGAGATTAGCCCTTCTCAATTTTTGATTTAGTTTTCTGATTTTTGTCCGTTGATTCCAAATTATCACCATTACTAAAGTGAAAAATCAAAGGGCGAACCTGCTTTAATTGCGTCGGCAACGGCTTGTTCCGGCGTGGACGCATAGTGTTGCTTGTCGTAGAATACCCCGACCGAATCGCAATCCGAAACCACATACCTGCACTCCCGGATCGAATCACAGTAAAAAATTAACCCGATTCATCGTCCCGCGAGTTTGTACAACTAAACGAATCGCGAAGTACAAGGCATTACCCATCAAGCCGCCACGCGCCGCGGACGGTCCTCTTGAGGAGGTTTGGATCGGCGCACGCTGGGACTCCGTTGACTTGGTTGTACGAGCACATCACGCTGGCCACCTTCCCTTCCATCACGCACATCCTGAACGGGACATCGAACGTGTCCTCCATGTCCTGTTTGCTCACCTGTCAATAAGAGTGCTCCCAAACATGTGAACGCGCCACTAGCTACATATTCTCGTTTCCACAACAAATTAAGTTCAGCTATTACATACACACTAAGCTAAAATTCATAAATTATATTAATCAAATTAAAAGTTCAAATATCACATTACACGTTGAATCAGAGTTCAAAGATACTTTACGTGATTATTTGATTTTGCTTTTACCGTTTCGATGGAGTCGGTCTAAAAGCTTCTCATGGATCGAGATGGGTGGGTATTAAAAAGCTATTGTGTCCACTACGCTCTAGTCATCATAGTGCCATAAAGCCCACGCAAGTTGATCACCAACCAAAAGTTCAAAGTCGCACCATCAATTAGCCATACCGTACTGACAGGAATGGACGGCCATGCTCCGACGATCGGAATCCGCACCGGGCGTCGCGATTCATTTAGCCCACTTTTAATATGAGTCTCATGGTAAAATTTACAAGTAATGACTAAATTCCAGTGGGTTTTGCAATTCTATTTTTTGAGTTTAATTTGATTGCCGGATACGTTTCAAACACTCCGACAGAAATTCGACTATGTCACTCGGACGTGCCTGAATTTGGCCGGTGTGTATTGATTAACCCCATTCTGATCCCTTCCATATAAAGAGCTCAATAAGATTTTAAGCATGAGCGGACTTGGGTAAGATAACGACGTTTGGGTTCGGGTTCGGGTTCGATAGTGATGCCAAGCTTGACGGGTCCAATCCCATCTATTGATCAAGTTTTATTTATCACATCACTGAATATAATAATTCCGTTTGTTATTTCGGTAAAATTCATCGTGGGCCAAGCGAAAACTTACCCGCGCGTTGAAGTGGAAGCGATCGACCCCATTCCAGTTATCAAGATCGTAGGCTGTGAAGTGCTTGCAACAGGCCGCCACCTTCAGCCGGCCGCCGCCATCGCTCCCTTGTAGCCCTCGCACATAGCTGGCGGCGTAGTGGCCAACCACGACGGGGTCCTCGCCGGGAGTCTCCTGTCCCCGGCCCCAGCGAGGGTCGCGCAGGATATTGATGTTGGGGCTCCAGTAGGTGAGCCCGCCCATGCCTCCATTGTACATGCCTCTCGCCTCGTCTGACACTACCTGCGCCGGAAAAAGGATAAAGCATTAAACGACGCTGCGCTTTTAGGACTCGCAAATTCGTGGGCAAGTTGCAACGACAGGTCGCGCGATTGGCCCGGCAGGACAAAGGTCGTACGTCGTTTAATCCTGCCGACCTCCGATTGCGACTCCCGAAAAGGTTGACAAGAGATAACCTTAGAAACTGGGTCCGCCGCAATAATTTCGATTGAGAATTGCCTAAGTTCATTATTTTACAAGGCAATAATTACCTAGACTGTACTTTACCTTACTAAATCAATAAATAAACACAAACACAAGATAATGTGACCCATTCTTGGGATCCATTTGGAAAACAAGAGGAAATAGATTAATCTATAGAATATTTAGGGCAGACGGAGCGAGCATATTCGAACAATTACAATTATATGCGGAAAATCCTCACACGAAGTTTCATTATCTATTATAGTGGAGTTTTCGTACGTTCTTAGTCAATTCGGCCGCAATATTCAGCGTTAGGCTGAAGAAAATAAAAATTGTTTGTTCGACGAAAGCTATGTCTGCATCACACAAACACAAACGTCAAAACCTAAGTAATGCGTCAAGAGCACATTAAAAAAGAGTTAATATCACGAAAAATCTCAATTATAAATTTTTTCCGAACTATTTTTTTATCACAAAAAATTCTAATCTAGGACACTTGTAACAGATCATCTCAAACTAGTACACATGTGAGAAATTTTTTCTCTATTAATTTTCGTTTAATCTAACTATCAAATCCTTGAGTTGAATGGCACATAACAATTAACAAGTATATGATATTGAAATTTTTACCATTTGTTTGCTAGAAGTGTATCAATTTGAGATTTTTTATTGTACGAACCTAATTTAACTAAGGATAAATTTGTCACAGGTATATCGATTTGAAATTTTTTGTGGTAAAAAAAATTACTTAAAGATAAATTGATCATATATGTACTAGTTTAGAATTTTTTTATGGTGAAAAAAATAATTTACGATAAATTTATTACAATTATATCGATTTAGAATTTTTCGTGATCTTAAAAATAATTCGAGATAAATTTATCATAATGTATTAATTTGATATTTTTCGTGATATTAATTCTTTAAAAAAAATCCACACTACATGAATTGAATAATCCCATTTTTATCCTTCTTTTTTTCAAAAAGAAGGTCTGCAGAGATGGTGGGCCATTTTACTCAGACGATAGTGTTCTTGTGCCCCTTTTTCTAATTATTGCTTTATTTAATGCCAGCTTTAATTCCCTAAACCGAGCAGAAGAAGAGGGCAGATGAAGATGATCTCACCTGTCCAATTGCTTCCCACAGCGAAGCGTTGAAGGAAGCGGCGGTCGTGATCACTTGAGGAAAGCTCGTGGCGCCCGGGAAGTCGCCGCCGAACTTGGTCCCCGGCCCGACGTTCGAGACCCCGTGGAGGGCCTCCGACCACCACTCGTAGCCCCTGATCCCCAGCCGCGGATCGCGCCCGCGGTGTTCGCGAGTAGCTTCACCTTCTCCTGCAATGTGAGCCGCCCGACCAGGGATCCCTCGCTCGCTCCGGGATCGGGGAACACGCGCGGCAGAACGGGAGGCCCCTCGTCCTCTCGGTCCTTCGGGTCGCAAGCGAACGGCTCGCGGGCATCGAAGGCAAGCGGGGCCAGATGATGCCGGACGATGAGGACGAGGAGGAACGGAGGGTCGCCGAGGGGCGGCGGTGACGGCAGTTCCGTCATCGCGTGGCGGTTTTGAGGGAGTGGATGTGTTTGGATTGAGTGGGGTGTGAAAAAAAAGTGCTATTTATAGAAGCGTGTGGACTAAGCCAAACAGCTGCGAAGCATGATGATGCAATTGGGAACTGCTTGGTGGAAAGTGATGTTTTTTTTTTGTTTCCGGGTGGATTACATTATTGGATTTACTACTTTTTTGGGGGGAATAAAGTAAGAAAAATATTTTTTTATATTAAATTTATGAAAGATGAAATTCAATTTTTTCCTACCAAAAAGAAAAATATTGTCAATTTGATAAACTGTCAGTACTTCGTTTTCTGCTTCATCAGTACGACGGTACAATTTGGCAGGACTTTGATGTCAAATGACTAGTTGGCAGTTTTGGAAAAGTTGAACCTTCGATAAATGCAAGATCCCATAATCGAACATCAAAAAAATTACTGGCGACATAGTATTTGAATAAAAGCGTCCTGGAAGCTCTAATCGGTACTATAAGCGGTCTTTTGTATTTTGAATAAGTTAGCCGTTGAGACACACGTGTGAATGATATTAGAGAAGCCTCGCATCGGAAAATTTTGTGTGATAAGATGTGGAACGGATAATATATCCAATGTTAGAGTTATTATAATATCTACTTGATTCTGCACATCTTTTCAGGATTATGCATATATCTCCTTTGCTATTGCATGTCCTTGATTGATTATATTCGATATCATATTTATCTTATTACTTTAGATAGTTATGTAATAAAGCCTATAAATAGATGTTAAGTTAGCCTGAGTGAAGGTAAATATAATTAAATATATTAATGGGCTTGAACTTGAGCTTTCTCTTAGCGATTTTCGGGTGAATGTACCAAACATATGTTCCATGCTCCTAACATTAACTAAAGACGACAATCCAATGCACCACGTATGTAGCTTTTCCTTCTTATCAATTTTGCTAGGGATGTCTATGTGATGTCACAAACCAATCGAATGTATTTGTCTATTTTGTACATTGGTCGCTTTTGTTGATTTTCTTTCTTGGGTCGAAAGCTTTTGTTGATTAGCCGTGATCGCGTCGCAATATGTTTTTGTGAAATATCGCCTCTTACATATTTTGTCACGTCCTTTTAAAATAACACCACCCCAAGATTGAACGAGACAAAATTTCCAAAAGCTGTCGTCTTTTGTAAAAGTCTAACACCTTTTTTCTTCCACAATTGCAAGCGTTGTGCAATACCAAGTAGGCTTCCGATAGGGCAATGGAACTAAGATTGGTTAATCAAATGTGATAGATATGACGGTTTGTGTTGTAGGCAACATAATGGAGAGAAGTGAGACTTGTCCAAAGCCTCATGGGATCCCGATTCCACATAAACCGGATCATCCATAGCCATTTTGCATGTGGGTTTCGCGCAAGACATACAAAATCAATTATCATAACTGTACATAATTCACGGATCCGAATTGTATATCCCAACTCGAGAGAGATGGAATTCTGGCATAAACTCGGCTATGTGGATCTAAACACATAAACGCATCATGATCGTCGATCTCGTGTAAAGCTCACATGATTGGCAATCACAAGTGACCCGCCTCATGAGGATTGGATCTGGATCCGGGCAAGTAATCATCGACCGACCTTGACTTGAGAGAGACTCCCTGTTTGCCACGAGAGGGCACAGACAACATTGAGGGATTGGTCGTGGGTGGCTCGCGAACGAGGATTGGGGATTGGTTGGTGCGGTTCCCAATGCAAGAAAACAAGTGGCGGCCAGTTGGGAGAGACAATTATGAGGGGTGAGATCAGGTGAATGTTAGCTCGTCCGAATCGGACTTTGTTGTCTTCTCACATGCCCGGCCGCTGAAGCGTCTTCTGATCCGCTCGCTCGTCAGAAACCTTCCCATGTCTTGCAAGCATCAACAAGAACAAACCCACTTTTTTTTTTTTTTTTCTGTTTAGTGCGATTTCCTGCTCGATCCGTGAATTTGGGAAAGTATTTCACGAGCTCGAGATTTCCTTCTCCTTGATTTTTCATGAATCATTGACGAGCCTATGCGCAGTCGAAGTGCTCCCAATTAGAGAATTATCTCTTTTGAGAAAAATTACACACAAAAATTATGAATTTATTGCACTTTTGCCAATTGAGTCCTAAACTTTTTAATTTTTTTCAATTGCGTCCATCTGGCCAATTTTGAAGGAAATTACTCACGTGAAAGTTAGGCGTCCTACGTGGTACTGTCGACTATTTAAGATTTTTTTTTTCCTTTTTCTTGCCTTTGTGTGGGTAAATTCTGATGGTCATTATGAGATCTGGCAGTAAATGGAGAAGAGGCATGGCCATTGGCCACCCTGGTTCTCTGATGCTGAACTTGACGTTCAAGGTCTTAGTGCGAGAAAGCTTGGCTTGGAAGAGAGGTTGGCCATCAACTCCCACTGCATTTCTTATTCCCATTTATTTTGACTTTAATGATTGCATTTTATCCAAATCAAAATATTTTTGGTTTACTTGAAAAAGCATGAGGAGAATAAACTTAAAATGATTGAATCTCGAAACTAACTTAAAATGATTGAATCCCGGAACTACCCCCACTCCCATTGTTCCGGTTTATCCCCAGCTCTTAAGGAAATAAATTAATATCATCTCTCATCTTGTTCCATGTCCGAATTATTATTATTATTATTATTATTATTATTATTATTATTTTGTCATTGGATTCGAAAAGCTTGAGTTAATGCAGTTAAAAAACCACCGTGTGTGAAGAGTATGCGCCAGGACATGAATAATTGTTTTGAGATTTATCAATTGAAGTTGTATTTTATATGTCAAATAAGGGTTTGAAACTTGATAATTTCCTCAAAAGAGGATCTAATGTATATTCTATTTAAATAAGGGTCTAAAGTAACAAAATCAATCTCAAATAAGGGTTTGGCCCGTTAGCTGGCAAGGAGTTGATTCTTCCGACCATCGGAGCATGGCATTTTCTTTTTCCAAACTAAATACAGTAAGATTAAAAAGAAAAAATAAATTTCAAAAGCCAAAACAAAAGGGCACAACCATCGTTTTTATTTGACCATTTGATTTTTCCGGCGGCACAACATGGTTGTCGCGATCGACACTGCTAGTTCGCTATGCGCTGACCAGCGTCGTACCACCTTGTTGGCATTTTGTCACACCTTGTCATTGCAAGCCTAGGCACAGCTTGGGGTGCTAAGCAAAGCCCCTTGTATTTATATTTGGCCATGAGACGGATCCAAGCTTAGGACATCGGATCCAACTTCGACGGCCTTGGAGATCCCAAATCCAACCATTGGCAACCTCTGAAGCGCAAGGAGAGAGACAGGATAGAGAACGGTGATGACCAATATTCTTTGTTATATATATATGCGCGCGCGCGCGTATCACTCTTTCTTTTGTAATCCTTATGCAATTTTTGAGTTGGACAATAATACCCTATTCCAGTTGCCGAAAAAATCAACTACTCGCCTAACGGTGGGTTAGACTCTTATTTGTTACTGATTTGTCTAGTTTAAACTATTATTTGAAATAACATCTATTTTGGATCATTTTTGTGAAAAATGACCTATAAGATGTTCCCTTTCGAAGTTTCAACTATCGAATCGCATGAGCCCGACGTGAAGCTCACGTTAAACAAGATCGAGATGCCGTGGACTCATACGCATGGTCTGATAAATTTTTTGCAACTTCCTTGCGGATAAGCTCTTTCTGTATTATTTCTTAGGCTTGATAGCGGATAGTGGATACCGTACAAAGAAAATTAGCGATTTCTGAGGAATGTATCCGGGATTTACAGCACAGATTTTGCCTGTGGTAATACATACTTTTTGACTTTATCCCTTTTTATCTTTTTTTTTTTAAAATCCTCTCACTCGATTCCTTTTTTTTTTAATTAAGTTCTGTGAACCCTCGCTTAGGAAAATGAAATCTGCTGCTCCATTCAAGACGAAAGAACCACGATAATTCTCCTTCTCTTTGGGCCAATAAGCAATGAGAGATTCGGCTCACTACCCGCTATTTTCCTCCTGTTTTGGAAATCGTTCATGATGTAATTCCAAATCTCAATTTCGTTTTGTTCGTCCAACATTTGAAGCAAAAAATGCCAAAAAGAAATCATGGGTCGGTAAAAGTGATCATTGGCGATCGTGTGGACAACCAATAGGGGGATGTCATGATTGATTTGCCAAAAATTCAGAGATCATGAGGTTCGTTTGATGTGATTTTTCATAATTATAACTTTAGTTGTAGGTGATGTGGTTCCTCATAACGTGTCGTACAATTTACAGACCCCTCACAATTGTAGGCCGCAAATGTGACATGCCCGGAATCACTATAATTGAAATGAGAAACACAACATGTTATGGAGGAAAAGGATTAGTGCACATGGCTGGTTTGGAATTCATCGGTTGATGCGAAACGTAGACGAATGGAGGCTCGAGCACTTGCCCTCTATTCCCCCTTGGTTACGCTAGCTAATGATATAACCGCTCTTCAAAACAAAAAGGTAAGTTTTAAAATTTTGCAATAAAGGACTAGATGGGGGACTTGAGCATTTATATAGATTTTTCGGGATAAGACCTTCTCATCATGGATCATGCCTAAATTGACTCACACTAACTTATTAGAACGACTTTGTTAATCGTTAAATATTAATTTCAATTAATGTAAGCCCACATAGCAAAACTCTTATAACAACTTCACAATTTTTTTTTTCCAAAGTAAGTTAAACCATCCACTTTCAATACACGATAACATTCGGAAATAGATTGTTCGGAATCCGCTATCGACAATATGTTCCGAACAATTAATTTCTCGTGACGACTGAACATGAGATGCTGTGGATATAGTCCCATTTACAAGTTTTCTTCACATCATTTCGCTGCACTCCGTTTGGAACACGAAAGTCTGACTTCGCGACGCGGAGAACCATTTAGGAAACTTCCCGGTCGCTCTAGGACAACGCACGACTACGCGATCTTGGACTTCGCCGTAATCAGTTGGCTAGACGCAATTGGAATTTCACTGTCATAGCATCAATCACACCATGTCCTAACTAGCAAAAGAAAAATCGAACCGATTACATCAAACCGCTGCATATGAAACCGGAAACTACCGACCCAGCCCAATACAGTCGATGGGCTCAAAGTTAGGACACCGGGCCTTGTCTTAGACAGACTTTCGGGTCGAACGGGCCCATAAACATGCGCGCCATCACTATCACTCCCTAGCTTGCTGTATCATTCCTAGGTAGTTCTTCCTCAAGATCCTGGTCCGGACATTTGCCGTTGACTTTGGGCCGTCCCACTTCCTTTCATCGCCATTAGTATTTTTCACAACAACTATGATTCCCTAAAGCACTTCAGAAAGCAGAAGCAGCGACTCTAAATCTTAGAACCCTATGTAATGCTTGAAGACCTTGTGAAAGCGACTAGAACAGCCAGTACGGCACTTTCTTCTCAATCCTCTTCTCTTTGATGGTGTCCAAACTCGGCCTCCATCCCTTCCCCGATAGCTGCCTGCTCAAGTACTCCGGCCTGCCGTCCATAATCTCCGACGTAATCGAGTCTGCTAAGGCGCACCTCTTGGCTACGCTCATCTCCTCTTCCCGGTTCCCCTCCAGGGGCGGTGTGCGCTTATCGCATCCATCGTCTCCGGGGCCAAGAATGCACATCCGCGCGAAAAACGGCAAGAGCCTTGAGGACGAGGGCAGGAGAGACCTCGACCTCAGGACCGAGTTCGCCGCGAAGAGGACGTGCCGGGCCTCCTCAGTGGATAGGGACACGGGCTTCCCCTGCTTCACGGGGAGCATCAGGTAAACTTTCCCGGGGTGGAGCTCCCGGTCGGCGGGCAGCGGGGTTGGCCTCTTTCCACTTGTCTTGGGGTCAAACTCGACCACGACTTGCTGCGGGTGCTCCAGCATCAGCTCGGCCACGGTGCGGCCGGGGTCCTGCAGCCGGTGCACCGTGCCGTCCCACAAGACGACCTTTCCGCCCCCGGCGGATGAGGAGGAATGATTCCTAGACTCCTGATTCCCCATTGATGACAGAGAGAGGGAGAGAGGGTTCTAGATTGTGGGAGAATTCGTGATGGTACAAAACGGATCGCTACAAAGTAATCGTTGTTAGCATGCGTTGCATTATATTGAGGTTGAAGAACGAGTCGACATAGGAATGTGTAGGAGGTGTTGGTTAAACGGCTCCATCTCGTGATGTGGGTGGACTTGGTAATAACCGAAGACGGGGTCGTTGGTTTAGTATTTGGACACTATCTGACCCTAGACTACTCGATAAATAACAAGGTCCAAGGCGTCATTGATTATTAAGGTATCTAAATCACAACCTTTGCCATAATGGGTTTTTCTAAGTTGGATTGAATTTGACAAATTTTAGCTAACTAATGCATCTCCTTGTATGTACATTGGTCAATCACACGTGTGTACTTACCAATGATTGATCTTTCACATTCCTGGCTATAAACGTTGGTTTTCGAAATCTCGCCACTCTTAAAGTCCATTTTATATAGGACAATCAAATTGATCGAGAATTTGTAATCGCGTCTGTAATGGAGAATATACGGATAGAAATGAAACGTTCGATTCACGAGTTCTAAACATACCCACCTCCGGTAGCTGATAGGTTGGTCAAAATTCATTCGATTTCATATGTTTGCGGTGCTGCTTAGCTTGGTGTGGTCCCTTTCCGGAGATGATTTGGTCTCCTATATCTTGATCTACCTAAAGCAAGCAGAGGAAGAAGTCAAGGGACGGTTCAACTATAACTGTTGTTAACTAATTGGTTCTTTTTTGCTGGGAATGGGGTAGATTGGTTTTAAATATACTGAACTGATATATATTATACGGTTGTGCAGGGAGTTGAACCGGGGCGGCCCAATTACAACTTCCCTACGTTCCACATGAGATATTAGGAAAGATTATCACACGAACTCCTTTTTCATGATTAGATCAAGTCAATTTAATGTAGAAAACCAGGTGGGCTATCCATAGTTTGATCTCACCTGAACAACTTATGTTTTCATGGAGTTGTTATTTGATTTGCCTTGGTTTCTAAATGCACTTCCGCAGTTCCATCGGAATCTATTGTGAGCAACTCTCTCGAGTAATTCTTGCGGGGCTTAGTGGGATATCATCGGCCGAGAAACATCTGTGAGCGAGTGCAATTGTGATTTCCTCTTTACCTATCATCGACAGGAAAATTTTCAAATAAAAGCCTAAAATGGGTTTATTTTCTTAAATAAGGATCTGAAGTGGACTTTATTTCTCAAATATTCTTTTTGGAATATGTTCACTAAAAGTCCTAAAATTTATCACGAAAATGCAATCGAGTCTTAAATATTGTCAAATTTGGTGTAATAGAATCTTTCCCTTAACTCCAATCCAATTTGACTAACAAAAAATACTGAAATCACTTTTTTAAATATTTTCTCTCTCCTATATGATGATGACATGGCTGAAACAACGTTATTTTGATCCAAATCTGATTTTTAATATAATATATATTCAAATTAATTTAAAAAGAAGCTTTAAAAAAATAAAATACAAAAACGCACACACATGCAATCCTCGCTGCTAGTTCTACGTTTTTTTTCCTTAAGCTTATTTAAATTAATTTAAATAAAATTTATAATAAAAATCAGATTTGGACCAAAATGACGTGATTTTGTCATGTCATCGTCACATTGGAGAGAGAAAATATTTTAAAAAAGCAGGTCAGCATTTTTCGTTAGTCAAATTGAACGGAGTTAATAAAAGGACTCGATTGCACTAAATTTAACAAGTTGCAGGAGTCAATCGCATTTTTTGCAAGTTTTAGAACTTGATTACACTTTTATGACAAGTTTCAAAACCTCTAGTGAACATATCCCTTTCTTTTTTTCTTTCTTTTTTCCCTTCCTTTTCGTCGGTGGCCAATCTCAGGTGATGTTTGGCCACTAGTGAGGGTTGGGTGAGGCCAGCGAGGACCTAGGCTAGGAGACCCTCGCCAACCACAAAAAAAATGGAAAAAAAAAAAGAAAAAAGTGGATTACGAAAACGCCCTTAATCAAGCTTTTTTTTTGGAACAATGAAGGCATTCTAGACTCTTTTTGAAATAAAGTTCACTTCATGCTTTTATTTGATAAAATGAAGACACTCCATGTCTTTACTTGAAATTTTCCCTCGTAGATAATCGTACCCATGATTTTCCTCTTTACCCATCATCGAAGAGAGCCGGGTTTTGCTAGTCCAAGTTGACAAGGTAGAAGTTGTCCCTTGCTCCTGAGAGAATAATCAAGCTACTGACTGGATCAATAAGGCCCATCGAAACAAAACCCTCTCTACCCATCGGTTGTCTTTGCCCCTCAACCCTTTGGAATATTTTGTGTCGAGAGACTTACTTGTCGAGCTCTAATAGAGCTTGCTTTATGAACAAATTAAGTGTTTTTCGACCGAAAAAAAAGAATCGTAGAGAAATAATACCGTGGATCTCTACCTGTGAAGGTGTCATACTGCCAAATCACCTAAATCCACCACGTCTACTTTTCCGCATTTATTCTTTGCTCGAGTCATTTTGGTATTGTCTGCTCGTCCGATTTTGTTTGTTTCACCGGATAAAAAAATCTTATTTTAGCACGTCCGGCATCATAAGTTCCAAATACAGGTTTAGTTCAACTAGCACTCGTAATGCTTTCCTGCCATATCATAACTGTTCTCGTTGCTGCGGAGAGAGCTTAGCTTAATCACCGAGCTTCCTTCAACTATTCATGACTCAATCAAAGATCAGTTTATAATAAGCTTAAGAGCAACCCAGCTCTGTGTATCAACATGAAGGATCCATTTGCCAGAGAAGAAAAGAAGATCTAATGACCTTTTTTTTTTTTTTTTATCTTCCGATAGGAATTGAAGAGGAGGAATCTATGTCCTAATTGTCTTCCAAGATGGGCTCCAACACAGGGTTCCACTGTCTCCGACTATAACTATTCAACTGAGGTTGGAAGCCGCCGCCGCCCGCGCTGCCACCGTTTTTCTCTCCTTCCGAAATAGCCATATACAAAGTCCCTCCCTTACTCTTCTTCATCCGCTTGCGATTATTATTTCTTTTCATTCTGAACATCGATTCTATCGCCATCAACTCCGCCTCGTCCACCTTCCCATTCATCCTACTCGCGAGCACCACCAGGTACGTCTTCCCCGGTACGAGCTCGTCGTCGGCATGCATGGCCACGATCCGTCGCACCCTCCATATCTCATCGACGGGAGCGACAATACGCCCCGGCGCCTCGAGCATGACCTCGGCCGCTTTCACGGGGGCGGGGAGTCGCCAGAGCTTCCCGTCGGGATCCAGGAGCACCGATTCTTGAGGGCATGGCTGGGCGCAACAAGAAGGGAGATTACCCATGGCTACGTTCGTCGAGTTACGATTTTCTCAAAACTGACGGTGCAAACGATTGTTCTGGAAAAATGTTTTTTAACTTGCTGTGTAAACTTTGTGGTTGTGTGAGTTGGAGGAAGCATCGCGGGAACGAAGTCATTAAATTCTCAACGTGGAGATTAAGAGGAAAGTGCAAGGAAAAAGAGAGGAGCAATGAAGAGAGGGTCGACTTCAATTTTGGACAAAGAGGAAAGACATGTAAGAGGAGTTTAAGGCTGGTGTTGTAGACGGGGATCTGATCCATGGCAGCCTCTACAGGATTGGGACGTCGGTTTCGATGTAGATCGGTCAATTCGTGTTGGGGAGAGCCATGAGTCGCCATGCCACGACCCGCTTCGATTCCCTTTCTATTTATACTAATTCCCTGGTTGGCATTTTATCGGGCGACGACATTGATGTGGTCGCGTGGGGAAAATCCAAATCAAAAAGTTTGTCCTGGAAAGATTCGCATGACCGATCTCGTTTGTGGAAGAACTGATGATTAGCATCGTTGATGACTAGGTAAATCTCAGGCGCAAACAGGTTTGCTGATTAATCTGGAGGAAAGCTCGATGATTAGCAACAGCTTCGCGAGTAGAAAATCATTTCAGGACAGGTGAATTGTCCTCATCCACATGTTACCAAGAAAAATCTGGGATAGAAATCCCATTACGAGGGGTTAGCCTGCGACTCGACCATTACTGTCACAGGATCACCCAGGTGATTTTTATAACTTGAACCCCGTTGTAGAGCTCCACACATCATTACATGTTTATTAAAGACATTGGATCACATCGACTGTCTGTATACGAAGATCACTGGACAAGTACTCGAGCATTATCTGATTCGGGCATGTCAACTCAAAGCTCAATACCCAAAAACATCTCAACTTTAACATTTGGACCAATTATATTCAAAACTATTTTTTACCTAAAAAATCCTTAATTTTTACTTTTATCCTAATTCTATCATTGTTAGTCTTCTATCTATAATTATCATCAGTTAATCCTATATGGCATTTCACGTCATAGATGAATTACACTTTAGCAAAAATAACATAAAAAAAAAAATCCACACTTCTTTTTTGTTGTTTACTTTCCTTGCATATTGTCGTAGATACAAAGCCGCCCAAGACAACACGTTTCAAATTGTCTCCGACACTCAAGAGCTCAAAGAACAGGTAAATGTAGAAATCTGATTATTTGAACAAACAATATCAAATTTCAAAGATTTATTGATAAATTTAGCGAGAAAATTCAAGCCACGCAGGATAAACATGAACAGAAGATTAACGATGATAAAACCGTGACAAAAGTAAGAGTTAACAATTTTTTATTTGATAAAAAAATTGATTATAATTAAGACATATACTAAAATTAAGGATTTTTGAAATTAGGCTAGTAAAAGTAAAATTTGATAATTTTTTATGAAATCATTTTTTTTATATATAATTAGAAAAATGCTAAAATTAAGGATTCTTTTGGGTATTAGGCCGTAAACCCAACGTATGAAGTCTCCTCTTCAGGTGAATAGAAGCTATTCCTAAGTTTACCGGATGAAGAAAACATCAACTTGTGTATCATAATGCTAATCTCCTTCTAATGTGACGTTATGCATACCACTTGATGCACTAGCCTATTTTTTTGTTGGTTTCGATTTTCAAACCTAGATATAATTTAAAGGGAGCATGCTTGGCAATCAAAAATAGAACCCTATGTTCCAAATAAAGCAAGGCAGGGAGAACTTTGATCAGCAAATTACAATACCAGAGAGACTAACTTCTTGCCACAAGTGAATTTTACAGAGAGAGAACAACAATTCCTCCTTCCAAACACATTCACAACATATATCCAGTATAAAGCAAAGCTCCAGCGCCAAAACAACAGGAGGGTGAATGCTGAAAACATATTTTTTTTCAAGGGGGTTGTACTGCATCTTGTGGACGAATAAGCTACTTAATGTACTGAGAAACCCACTTGAAACCATCACCATAACCCATTTTGCGAACGATGCTGCACATGAATACCTCCAGGGGACGGACGTTTGAGTCTGCTAGATTTACCTTTCCCTTTCCAGTGGTAAAGTTGGTCAAACCAAGATGGTATCGCAGTTCATCTTCAGAGGCAGCATAGGGTATGTCAATCTTGTTCCCCAATACAAGGAATGGAACATTCGCAAGGGACTCATCAGAGAGGAGTGCATCCAGTTCCTTCTTTGATTCTGCAAACCTCTCCTTATCATAAGCATCAACCAGGTAGACGACGGCATCCACCTATGAAGCAGAGGATGTCATTGCCCATAGCACTAGAATTGTTTAACTAGAGAATCCAAGTGCAGCTACACACAATTGGAACATTAGAAAATGAAAACAAGATAGCAAACAGGTGCATAAATGCACAAAAGTGACGGAAAAAATTGTACGAATGGCTAACTAAAGTTTCATGTCCGAAAGCACATGCAGTCAGCAGCTGCAAATGTAATTATGAAAACAACTTATACATTAAAAATATCATTTTTACTTTGTCAAATATGTTGGACAAAAGAAAGAGCTTAGAGAAATAATATACACTGAATTCCTCATTTTACCCATACAACTTACTTATTTGAAACACTATGATAACAGAAATTGCAAACCTTCCAATGATACCATAGGTCATGAAAATTCCTTGTTTACAAAAAAAGATAACTTTGATTAGATCTACAATTAAATTTATTTTCACGGCAATCGTTAAATCACGAGACAATTAAAGATTTGATTGCTTAAGTTAACTTATTCTGCACACATAGTGCAATCAAGGGTATTTAAATCTAAGGGATTGTTTTTTAAGCTTTTTTAAGCAAAAGTTGCAGGTTCAATTTCCTGCCTAAAGTAGACATGATATTAAAATTTTTGAAAAAATATTAAAATCTGACATAGGATCTTATATATCAATAACTATCTATGGATTTGGAAAGATTGGTATTTCACACAAAAAAACCAAATTGCAAAATTGGGAAAAAGAATTAAAAAGGTAAACAGTTACAAGCTATCCCTCATATCAATCCCAGGAGCCAAAAAGATCTCAAAGATTTTACAAGATACCTCATATATGTCTATAAACAAAGTATGGCAATAAATTTCGATTCTTGTAGGAAGCATAGATCCTTCCCAATATGTCAAACTTGCCATCCATCATTACGCACAAAAGACACCATGATCTAGCTGTTCAAAAGAGGAACCTTAGATCATATAGTAAGTGTGGATCTACTCAGAAACATGTAAAAAATTGGCAATACAGGAGAAGGCCAAGGGCAGTGTTAAAAAAACACATAAAAAAATAGACGAGGCTGTAACTTCCTTGGCCAAAAAGTTCACAAAAAGATAGCCAGAATTAACATGTTTTCAAAAGGGGAGTAGCGTGGGGAAAAGTGCAATTAGTCACTTGGAGAAAGGGAGAGAACACTGAGGCAAATCATCACCACAGAGAGAGAGAGAGAGAGAGACGGAAACAGAGACAGAGACAGTGAGAGACAGAGAGACGCACAGGATTTACCATGCTGGTGACAATAAAGAGGAATCTCGAAGACAAATAAATGCAAAATGATTAAGAAGTTGGAACATTAGCATCATTTACATAACTAAACACACTGCACTGCTGGACGCTGCGCAAGACAGACTAGGACTTCCGTTAAAGATATACCTTGGCATAGTAATCCTTCCAAACTCTGCGAGCAATCTGATGGCCTCCCAAGTCAAAAGCCTTGAACTTAATTTTCCCAATACTCAACTCTTCAGAAGTTGGGTACTGCGTGGGCTGATGCTGAACTAGCCTCTGAAACAATAAAAAATCTATTAATGCCCTTAATTACATCAAAACTCCTACCTTCCAGTCAAAAACTACTTTGCTATGTACCATTCTCAATCAACATAAATCATAAACCACCAGCTCAAATCCTACAAGTTTCACTAAACTAGTCAATATTACCATCCTGAACAATTGCTCAACATAACATGATTCATCAACCAAGCAGAAGAAACTCCGACCTCAGATATCAACACTATTTAACATTTTCTGACTCCATAAGAATAACAACACCAGAACTTACAGCTGAAAATAATCAGAATTGTAAATATTCGAATCTAAAAATCCAAATCCGCAGTCGCCTAGTCCATCAATCAGCCATAGCCACCGTTTCCTCCAATTCAATCCCATCATCAAACAAAAACATTTCAAAACCTAAGATCTTTTAGTTACACGTTGCCGCGTCAACTACAAACAGATTGCCGAACCGGCAACAACTAACACACGACCTGAATCGAACACAAGACGGAAAGAGAAGCCAGACCTCGTCCTTCAGCATGTGAAGCAAGGTCGTCTTGCCGGCATTATCGAGCCCGAGGAACAGGATCTTGGCCTCCTTCTGCCACAGGCCGAGCGAGGCCAGGACTCCGTAGAACCAATCCAGCAGAAACATCTCTCGATCAGCTCAAGCAGCTCCCCGGGGGAGAAGTCGTCGATCCGACCGGTGACCACGGAGGCGAACCGGGATCGAGTTCAGCTCTAGCGCGCCGAAAGGGGACGATCAGCTCTCGCGGGACAGGAGATCGCCCGAAGCGGAATCGACGAAGACCATGCCGCGAATCCGATTGCTTTTGTCGTTGCCCTAATTGGATCGAAGACGATGGAAGAAAGGTATGTGATGTGGGAGAGAGAGAACGGCTACCGGTGGCGAATTATTGCCAGCTAGATCTGGTTTTCTGGTGGGCCCGGAGACGGGTTCCACGGCTCGTGGGCCTTGTGTGGCTAATTGGGCTTAGTTGCGTGCTTGGACCGACCGGGTCGACTGGGTTCCCGCCGGAAACTTGCTACAGTTATTTTGCTAAAAAAAAATGTTTTCATAAAAACGATAATTTGTGTCGCTAACACAATAGCAAAAAAAATTATCATTGTCTACGAAAATATTTAAATATTTGATATTATCAATGCTGGATTTTTTTTATAAAAAATTATCTGAAGCAATCATTATTTTTTTAAAAGATCCAAATTATGTATATTCCATGAGAAAAAAGAAGTCCGATCGAAACAGATAATCCACTAGGTTACGATAATTATCTCAATGAGCAACATGATGATTCAAAAAGACCCCATGACAATCTCGTTATTGCACAGAACTCCCATAAATTCCAAATGTAAAATATATATTTCTCGCATGCTCTAGCGAATAAATTCATTTCCAAAAGTAAATCAAATGGCACGTTCTCTCACATTATTAAGATTGTTAGTGTCATGGGTGGCAGTGATTGTTTTTGTAGCTATTTATTGCAGATTATGGTTCTCTAACATCATAAATAGGTTGAAATCAACTAATAATGTAAAAATTATATAACTATATTGAGGGAGAATTATCAAAGAAGTCTTAAAAATGTTATAATTGTGTCAATTCAATCATAAACTTTTTTTTTGCCAATTGAGTCATAAATCTATTGTATTTATATCAATTCAACCCACTCAATCAAGGCTTGATTTTGTTTAATTTATTGCTAACATAAACGCTAATTGCACTACTAGTGGTCAAGGCTTGAGCTTTTGTTTATTTATTTATTTTCTTTATTTCTTTTGCTTTCTCTTATTGTTTTTTTTCCTTCCCTTATTTCTCTTGCCAGTTGGTGAGGGCCAACAAGGCTTAACCTCACCAGCCCAGTGATGGACGGCCTCACTCGCCCCTACCAAGGCTTGACCTTGTTGGCCCTCTCCTCTGGCCAATCATCGAGGTCTGAGGACCAGCTATAGGAAGAAGGGAAGAACAAAATATATAATATAAAAATAAAAATAAATTATTAAATTATTATTAAAAATTATCCACATCAATACCAGTCACGCCATGTAAGACGGCCGACATCCACTTGAAGAATTTTAAGCTGAAATTGGTCGAATAACTGAATTGACACGGATGCAAAAAGTTTATGACTCAATTGAAAAAAAAAATTACGATTCAATTCGCACAATTGCTAGTAGTTTTTCCACTTACTCTTCATAAAGAGTAACTATCGTCACTCATTTTCTCTATTCAAAAAATAATCAACCTTTTTTTAGGTAATTCTCAATCAATTATTATCGCTACTTTCCTTCTACACATTTCTTGTACTTCGCGTGCTCGGCTCTAGGTCTAATTAACCAAACCCATTCCGCCAGGGAATCACACTGAAACAAACCGGCCATACCCAATCGGTTCCAGGTTAGTTCACACAAGAATCAATTCAATACTTGGGTAAATAATCGAAGAACTGGCCTTGAACTATTTGATTCCCAATTCCAAATCTCAATCTGATTGGTTCTATCTAAAACTCGAGTAGATGCATTGTCTATTGGAAATGCTGGGGACTCCAAAGTTCATGTGCTCTCATCATCATCCGAGGTAACACACATATCTTTATTATCCTTAATCTTGGTCAGATTACAGATCAATCTTGGAACTTGATCGGAACTAATCAATTTGGGACGTGGGTTCCAAGTGATGAAACTTGGAATCTGCTCGGAACCAATCAATTTGGGTTCCAAGTGATGAGGATTGCTCGCTTCCTATCCTCCCTATGAAGGTCGCAGAATCAGAATATTAATCAACTCAAATTAGCATGTATAGAAAAAACTCGAACGACCTTTCCGGTCTAAATTCAGTTGTTTAGACTAGAATGCCCTTAAGCTATGCCCAAGTCAATGTCTTTCCCAAGCTCTCAAGGCTTCCTTTTCACTTTTCATCCAGACGTGGACACTTCTATAAATCAAAAGGCACAAGTTGATACCGACTGTCCTGTGTCATGCTTATAGCCGTATCAGTCAAAATTTGGTTCTGCAATTGACGGCACTATTTTTTTCTTTTTCCCTCCCTCCCTCTCTCTCTTTCAGCGGAATCAAAAACTTCAAGTGCCTGTCCCGGATCAATGTTGCACCTAAGCTGATCGTGTTTAGGAAGCTAAACCTGCCAAATACAGGCAGGGCCTGCAAGACCTTTAAATTATGTCCTTGGTGGACTCAATCGCATGAGAAATAACAATATTTATTCAACGTGATTCCTTGATTTATGACATATGTTCAATCTAGGTAGTAGAATCCAATTGCTCTTTTTATATCGAAGTCTTCAAAATCTTTTTTGGTGAAAGAGTCGAAATAATTTTTTTGTTCAATGGAGCTGACCCAAGTTGCAAACGAGAAACTTCCAGATTCTCCCACCAGGACTTCAAGCATGGCACGACCGCGGAACCAAAGTAAAAACAATTCATTCCAAAGCCTGTTCTGTCCATAACATTTACCTGCGTATCTGCACAACTGCCCATAGATCGACGCCCCTAGTAACGACGGGGATTAGGGCTACGTAGCGTTTCCTCGACATCGAACGGGAGATTCATGTGGTTCAAGAAGAAAGAGAAGATTTCTTAGATATCCTCAGCTTGATGCCTCCTTCACTATCACCACGGGGCACCTAACGTGCTTCGAGCAGTAATCGCTCACGCTCCCCAGTAGAGCCCTGCCCCACGTCAATATCAAGCATTAATAACCTGTCTTCGTCCTTTCCCTGGGTCTTCCTCTGTTTTGGTTTCGTCTGTGCTTAGCCATCGAATGGCGAAGAAGCGAAGGAAATGGACGAAAGAAACTAGAAAGAGATTGTCGAGCGAGAGCTGATTTTAAAAGGGTTTATGAGAAAACTAGATGGAATCGACGTTTTTTTGTGTTTTTCATTTGGAAATTGAAAAGAGACTTATGGAGGGAGGAATCAAGTGGACGTACCTCTTCATGCAGCCATATCCATGGCTTCCCATAACCAGAGTGTCCGCTCTGAGTTTCTCCACCGCGTTGCATATCACGGCCTTCGCTTCCCCTTTCCCGACGAACCTCTCCACAGTCATCTGCAAAATCAATTCCCCGGATATAGGCTTTACCATCAGGAAACCAAAGTAAAAGAAGCGAAAGGAACAAGACGCGATCTTTTGAATAAGAGGAATATCTGAAATCAATCAAAAAACAGAGGAGGGTTGAGAGAGGTATACGCTGGTGCTGAAGCTCCTGTAGATCGCCTCTGCTCGCCCCATCACCGAATTCACCAAGTCGCGCCCGTACTTTTCCATGGCCGCATTCACATCGCTCGAGAACATGTACACTGCGACAGAAATGAATTAATTAAACCATGAATTTGGTTCTTGGTGATAAATTATCAGGGCACAACCCCGCTCTGCTTTGACCCAATAACTAATTTCCCTCTACGTGTTTCTACGGCAGAAGCAAGTCAGAAACAGGGAGAGAAACGAAGAAAGTAAGAAGTGTGTGATGCTCTGTTCTGTATCCCAATCACTAATTTGCCTACACACGCTTCCATAAAAAGAAGACCCTTTACTGGGAACAAGGGGAAGAAGCAGGAAACAACTCAGAAACGCAGAAAGAAAGACAAGGGGAACGTGATCTGAGGGTTGATGATGATTACCTGCAGCGTCGAAGAAAGAGAAAACCGGAGGAGGCGGCTTGACGTAGAGGAGTACGAGGGTGGGGTTGCCGTTGCCGGGTCGGTCAGCGGAGATGAGGTGGGTGAGACACCACGAGAGGGCGTGCATGCTCTCCTCGCTCTCGTCCACTGCCACCACTATTCTCTTTTCTTTCTTCATCATCATGTTCATGTCCACCTCTCCTTCCTTCGACTCCTCCAAACAACGAATGGAGTGATTCTTGCTCTTTTGCTCGGTTGGCCACAGAGATCTGAGAGATCGAGAGGTTTCCACTTGCTCTTTCGGTTTGGAGATGTTTAGGAAGAACAACAGACGGTCTTGTCTTCTTTATAGGAGGAGGGGTTGCGATTTTGAACTGTGATTTTTGGCTTTTTTGGGTTTTGGTGGGGGTTCCTGTTTCCAGTTTTCTGGTTCGTCTGTTTTCAGGATTTTATTGGGAAGCGGTTTTCGATGTGAGGGGCGGCTTGATAAAAAGACTCTTTTGGGTCCGCATGAATTGGTATCTTCGAAAAATTAATGAAGTAAAATTTTCATTAGATAAAAAGATACCTGTCTTTTTATTTTTATTTTTTTTTCTGTTCTTTCATTTTCGTTGTTCTGCTCTTCCGCGTTTTCCCCTCCTCGTCCTTCTCCTTCCCTAACGAAAGCCTCTCGTCACACTCGGGGCCACTCCATCTGCCGCACCGTCGCCATCCTCCGTCAGCAAGGCCACCCACCGTGAGTGACACGAGCAACGGTCATGCCGGTTGCCTCTAAGAGTAGTGATCGCTCTGACAGAGAAAGCTTGTCCAAAAAGTCCTAAACATGTTGTATATTGGCCAATTCAATTACTAACTTTTTTAATTTTTCGAATTTAATTCATAAACTTTTTAATTGTATCAATATAGTCCTAAAATTTTTATCGATTTGTTAATCATTTCGATCAATTTTGATAGAAAATTACTGACTTGTCGATCTAGTCATCGCCAGCCGGCTCTGACATGGCGAGGTCAAACTTGCTAGCCAAAGGAAGGAAGAAAGAGAAAAAGAAAGAAAGAAACGAAAAAAATTTAAAAATTTATAAAAATTAGCACGATTAGAAACATGTAATAAATTGTTCCCGTCGATGATTTTTTTATCAAAATTGATTGGAATGACTAAATTTATAAATTGTTAAAAGGCTTAGGCCAAAATTGATAAATTATCAAAAGATTTAGAATTAAATTGAAAAAATTAAAAAGTTGAGGATTGAATTTACAACCTTATAATAAGTTTATGACTATTTAGATTTTTTCCTTTGATGGATGTACTAGTAGTTATTCATGGTTTATGTGTGATTTTTTTTGGAGTGAAATGAGTATATTATGGTAAAACCAAAGTATTCCCAGTGACGTCAATCATTTTCACTTGACTTTACATTCTTTATTGTTAAAGAGGGTAAATTTACATTTACTTTTCTCTAGACTTAGAGAAACAATCCTCCCAACACTTAACAAGCCAAAAGGGTTTCGTTAGTGGGAAATAACATAGGCATCACACACGTAGGAAATTCAATTGATTGGGGTATTAAGGATAATTGGATGTGGTCTTGCTTAATGCTTAATACCAAATTAAAGCTGATTGTGCAAGTCTTTTTTTTTTCTTTTAGCGGTCGAGTGATTTCTAAGTCAACTTTCGCTTATATGGACTAGTCTAACAAAAACCTCCTCCCTCCCCCCTCCCAGGCAATCTAAAGGGCGCATCCACCTTAGCAACTTTGTATATTCGCAGGATTTACTTCTGAATGCTCCCAACAAAACTTGAATCCAAAACAACGAGCATAAGGGCAAACTCCTAGCCATCAAGCCAATGCCTTTTGGTTGCGCAACCCTTTATTCTAAATATGTTAGCTTTTAAGGAGATTATACATATTTAAAGCCACAAACAAGCAACATGGGATGTATTTCACTATTATAACTCCCTGATCCTGAAAAAATATCACGAGAACTGTGGCTTCCATAGCCAAGATCTTGCGCAGTAGCAAGAAGCCGAAAAAATTTCGGCCACTTGACGTTGTTCACGATCTTCATCACAATTGAAATCGTACGGCCTGAGGAGGATTACTAGGACGTAAATTAGGTTCAACCCGTCTCCCTCTTTCTTTAGTTCAGATGCATATCCATGCTGTGTCATGTTATGTCGAGCGAGCGAAAAAATCAATTGAAAGAGAAATTGGAATTGACTTGTGTATTAAAGAAAGATGAGAGTAAACTAAAAGAGAAGGCAAATCCAATGTATGAATGGAGTCAGCAGTTTGGGGGGACACCTACTGCTTAAAAAGTTATAAATGCAAAAACGAGTAGCTCTAGTGGCTTGAGGGCGGCGGCGAACCCTGCCCGTGGTTGGCCCTTTGCAGCGGCGTTAGACGGTCGCGCGGCCGTTGGCAAATAACGACAGAGGGTGGCGCAACATGTTTGCGAGGAAGTCAAAAGGTTGGGGCAGGCGCCCTCCAATCAAATCGATGAAGTTGGCTATACATACTGTGGCCTAATAAAAAAAACCTCAAATTTTAGCGTTTGTATCAATTATATTTAATTTTTTATCTCATAAAAAACATCAAATTTTACTTTTATTTCAATTTTATCAGCTTATTACCAAAAAAAAAAAATTGACTTTAGCATATGCTCCATTCATATCTAATTTTTTGTCTCATAAAAACCCCTAAATTTTGTCCAAATCCTATCATTGTTAGCCTTCTGCTTATAATCACCATTAGTTAATTCTACATGACATTTTCACTTCGTTAATGACTTACACATCAACAAAACTGACATGAAAAAAAACTCCAACTTCTCTTTTATTGTTTGCTTCCTTTACTCATTGCGGGAGATACAGAGCCACTCAAGACAACACGTTCTAAATTCTCCTCAGTACTCAACAGCCCAAAGAACGGCTAGATGTGAAAATATGATTATTTAGAAGAACGATTTCAAATCTCGCTATTCTTGAAACATGGTGTTTTCAAATTTTGGCCAGAAAATTAGAGCCTTATAGGATTAAATAACGGTAATTATGGACAGAAGGTCGATAATGGTAGAATTGTGACAAAAGTAAAAGTTAGGGATTTTTTACGAGATAAAAAAGGTTTTTGATATAATTGAAGCAAATACTATAGTTGTGATTTTTTTTTTTTTGGTATTAGGCCTACATATCGTTGATGAAATTCGAATATAACCTTCAAATCACAATCACTTTCTTTTTATTTTCTTTCAACAAATGCTTAAGAGAACATTTATTATATACTCCAATAACGATGCTTGTCTCTTCGCTAAAAATGGAGATATTTCTTTATTATTGACGTGCTCGGAGTCCGGGATAATAAGACGTTTTTCATGTTTGTATTTTTGGCTGTAGCCGTAGAGAGTGGAAAGTTCATGTAGGGTATGGCCAAGAACTCGCAAAAAGTCCATCCTGCCTTTTCTTTTTTTCAACACCTTGCATTGCTAATCAAGCCTAGTAAATATCTGGTCGTACCATGACACATTCTACATAGAAAATAAACATTTTTATGCATCAACTCAATTATATTGATCACAACTCGATGATGATAATAATAAGTATCCAAATTCTCGAAAGAAAAAAGTTTTTAATCATGGTTGATTTATCTCGGAATTTCAATAGAATCGCTACTGGTACCGTGATCTTAGTATGTTGGATAAAGTGAGCGCTAAATTATTCCTTTGAAATGCTAGAACGAGGGCTCCTGAGTACTTGTTACTCGCAAACAAAAAGTCATTACCAAGCATATTTAAGATGGCGTAATTAGATTTTGTGAAGTATCGATTACACGACACAAGGAAAATCGCTGCATAACTCTTTTAACTAGCTACTTAAAGTGCGTCTGGAAGACGCTCGTCGTCCATGAAAAAATGTCTAACGTGTTTCGGGGGTGTCGATTTTGACTGGGAGCGGGGACTCGACCGGTCGCTTTAGACGGTGGAGTTTGATTTCAATAACCAAAAGATGCCTCGCATGCATGCTTAGAGATTAAGAAAAGAGGAGGGTCCAAATCAATTGCTATTGCAAGTTGGAAGTGAAGAAGTGCAAACGGAAAAAGAAGAGCGGACCGGTGGCGGTCTCTTTCTTATCCCCTCGCCCTCATCCAATATTGAGTGGTTTAAGTGCGATCCTCTGCTCAAGAAGGCTTTTTAATCTACAGAGGGAGCTGCATCATCTTTCTTCCTGTCACATGGAGAAAAATTGTCTGACGGATCTGTTTATTATGCCGAAAATAAATATTTGAACTTTTTTTTTTAAGAAAATATCGCCCGCATCACTGTTAAGAAAATGAATGGATAATTTTTCCATTGTCCGCGAAAATATTTGAATAAGATTATTACGATACTGAAGATATTTTTCATTAACTAATTATTTCGAGCGATACAAACGATCTCTTTTTAGGAAAATATTTACTGTATCATTTATCATTCATGAAACAAAAGGAGCTTAAGAGTATTTATTTTATTTTTTGTGAAAAGTATGAAAGTGTAATTTACATTTTAACCAACGATTACTTATATTTCCTTTTATAAAAATACAAAAAGTTTTACCTTTAAAGACTGCTTTACACATTTTCATTAATTACCATCGTGTCCTATTTATGGAGTTGAGAAAAAAAATGCTCATCCCCAAATCCTAAAACTCCCACGTCCTTCAAAACACTCGGAATCAACTAAAAATATTGAACCACTCACACCCTAAGCAAAACACTAAAAATAAGTTTGCAATGAGGGACAATTTGATGGGTTCAATGTCGGATGTTGTTAAGAGTATGGTTTGAATTCAGACTTCCTGCTTTGATATCATGTAAGATTTTGTCGGATCAATGTTAACTGTTCTGAAAGCTTAAGCTGATAGATGAAGGCATAATTTAATTTTATATTCTATCAATATCATTGCTGGAGATGCCTAATTTCTCAGCTTCCATATCTTTTTTCACTTTCATTTTGGTCGAAAGATGACTTCATTCCTTAAATTAAAAGTTCTTATATAAAAGTCCTCGAGATGGAGCATCAGCACAAAGAAAGTCCCAAAGTGGTTGGGGGCGAAGAAGAAACCCAACTCGGGTTTGTGGGCCGAGATGATTGGGCTTCGCGTTTGTAAGCTTCAACCTCGCAACTCGGGTCGCCCTCTCCTTTAACCGCGCAAGCTGGAGAGAGGCAGTCAGATTTACAAGTTCTGCGGATAAGAATTGTGTCACATTTCGAAATAGAATTTTTCGCATCCATCTTCGAAATAGAGACTAATTATGCGCGTTCGTATAGCAGGACTCGAGCCACTAACTTTAACTAAACTGGCACGGCGATAATGTCTCGATCCCCGCGTTATCCTTGCGCAGGGACCGGTGCGTTTAGGTTTTATTGAATGTCACATCGACATTTTTTTCTAGGTTTAACAGGCCCGTGTGTGTCGTCATATCATAGGAACCTCCGAATCGGGCAGCTCCTAGTAGAACCGTTTCTTGATCGACAGACCCAAAAGAAGGTGGTCCGGTCCGTTCAGCTGTTCAGGTGTTATTCCCGAGCCCACCGTGTTGCGTCCGGTCGATTTTCCTCACGTGAAATGGAACGCGAGTCTTATAAAAATTCTTTATTGGTCGAGATGGGCCTAAAAGTTCTAATTGGAAAACAATGGCGAACCTAATGATCAGGTCATGGGCCACACTCCACCACCAAAGTATCCAACGTTAGGTGAGCTTTTGAAGGCAACCCTTCTCCAATCCAGCGGTTCAACCACCATCCCCCCCATCACCAGCAAATCGACTTCACCAATCTCAAACGTACTCCATGCATTTCAAACTATATATTACCAATCCCTACCAAAATATTCATGGCAAGTTGGTTGCCTTCTTCGTGTCACTGGTTCCGTCTATCGTACCGCTTTGTCTCTCTGCTTTTTGTTGGGCTAAGTGAATCGGATGGTAACTGGCTTTTTATCCTTAGAACCATGGGGCGACGCCTTCATTTTCTAACCGATTCGCCGCATAGGTTTACGAATCCCACGCCTTGGAATCCTCTTCCTAATGACATGAGTTAGGCTTACTTGTAGCATGACTTCTTTTTATTGAGTCTTTCAATCTTTGTCTCATGCAAAGCCATCAATTCAGATTAGAAAAAAAATTTAAATAAAGGCATAAATATCTTTATTTCTCAAATAATGGGCATGAAGTGACCAAGTTGTCTCAAATAGGGACTTTTGGGCGGCGTCAAGCATGTGACTATTCCGGCCATGTTTTTAGTTGTAAAAAAATTTTATAACATGATTTTAAATTTTTTAAATTTTCTTTTCTTTCATTTTTTTTTTCGTTTTCCCGGCCCTCTATAGGCACCACCATGCCTCGTTGATGAACACCAAGAGCTTGCCAAAGTGTGGCGTAGGGCACACAAGTGGTCTCAGAAAGGAAAAATAAAAATAAAAAAGAAGGAATTAAAAGAAAAAGGAAAGGAAAAAATAGAAAAATTAAAAAAGGAATAAAATTAAAAAAAGTAATGGACGAAAATTCCCTTCTCGATAGTGAAGTCAGATTCTTTTGAGATTGATATGGTCACTTCATACCTTTATTTAAAAAAATGAAGATATTTAAGGCCTTCTTTTTGAAATTTTCTCACCAGGCTATATATAGGATATAATTTTATTTTTCCTAGTTTATCAATCGTCTTTTGCGATCTCCACTGCCGGAAGGAACGGTCCGAGATAATTTTATGGGAGCTCGAGTTCATATGTTGATATGATGTGCGTCCCAAGCTTAAAGTCGACATTTTTCAAGATTTCTTCTGAGGAAATCCACGTCAAAATCCGATCTCAAGAAAAAGTCTTAAACTTGTCAAAATTCAATTCGGGGAAACTCAATCCGCCGCCGCAGCTGAGTGGAGTCCCACAGTGCCGACCACTCGCTAATGCTTCAGTCTAAAATGGCACTTAAAATTTTCATTTATATACTTTTTTTTATAATAATTATATTAAAAATTTAAAACTTATCACGAAAATATAATTAAGTCCTAAAATCTTTAAAAAATAATCAAATCCTAAAATTGTGATGAAAATAAATCGAATCATAAAACTTTCAAAATGTGCAATTAAGCAGCTAAAATTGTCATGAAAGTATACTTAAGTTCTAAATTTCCAAAAGTGCGGCCAAGTCCTAAAATTTGTCGAATTTGTGATGAAATTAAATAATTATGTTGATTGCATAAAATTTGTCAAATTTATGAAAATCAACTAATTCTGTTGATTGCATTTTTTGAAAGTTTTAAACTTATTGGTGCTTCTGAGAAATTTTAAGATTTAATTGCACTTTTGAAAGTTTTATGGCTTAATTATATTTCATCACAAGTTTCGGGAGTTCCATTTATCCCCCCTTTTTTTTTTTCAAATGCTCTTAAACTTCAAAAAATACAAAAAAAAAAAGGTAAAAATAGCCGAAACCCCTCGAATTCATCATTCATTGCCATTTAATTAAGACTGCTCAAAAATAAAATCCAAAATGAAAAGGAATGAAAACGACATAAGCCTAAATCAAACGAGAAGAAGAATGGCGACGGACAAACGATAGACCGAGAAGGGGATAAGCACAAATGTCAGCGTCCCACGTACCCAAAACACGAAAAAATTTGCTTCTTCTTTTGTTTCCTCGGATAATCTCAAAAAATGGTTACGGTTCCTCCTTTGGGGACAGTATCGTCATTTCGCTCTGAAAGTTCAAAAGGACGAGAAAAGAAGTAAATAAATTGGGGGAAAAAAAATAGAAAAGGCAACGTCATGGGAGCATCAAGGATTGGGCCCCGCTGGATCACAGCTAGGGCTAGCTTTTTTCGGTGACCGCGTTTGGCCGTTTCATTTTCTCTCCGACCGGGCCCCACTGCCGCTTTTCAAAATCCTCGGCGTCTCGGGCACCGTTGATGTGTGATCGGACGGCGAGGGGAAGCGATATTTGAAAATTTCGAAGTGCTCCGCGTGGGGACAAGGAAATGGGATTCTTTTGCCTGGGTACTATTATTGCATCACTTTTAGGTTGCGAGGAGATTTTAAATTTCAGCCTTAACATGAACTTATCTAGACGATCAATGATGTGTTCGGCCACATCATATAAATAGATCCTGAACTTTATCCTAAATCTTCCCCATCCTATCACATTAATGTACATTTATTTTCCGAAAGATGATAAAATCAAACCATCTCTTCTTATCATACGAAGGAAACACCTTTTGTGGTTCTAATTCAAGTCTAATCAAGTCGAATCATGCTTTTTTGCGATAGATTTGGACACAAAATTGTGGTATGAGTTCGCTCAAATATCAGTTTAAAATCTCGGATGTTGGAAAATGGAGGGCGAGTTTATTATTGAACTTCTTTTTTTGGGTCCATCCAACATCGGTTGATGCATAGCATCCCATTTTGATTTTTTTTTTTTTGGCTATTGATAGATAAGAGTGGAAAATGGAGGGCAAGTTTATGGCCGAACTTCTTTTTTTGGTCCAACATTGGTCGATGCATGGCATCCCATTTTCAATTTTTTGGCTATTGATGGATGAGAGCTGATCAAATCTCCTGCACTCACTATTGCTCCGACGTGTCTTGCACTATTTTTGGAGTTTTCTCCACGTGTGCAAGATGAGACCCCCACGATTTAGACGAATTTAAAGGTTGACATCGCATACACTTAACGAGGGAAATAGTTTTCAAGTACGCGATAATAAAGGTTAAGTCATGCGTGCCGCAAGCGCAGCTAGATGATTATGCATCTAAAGAATCACGAATTTTGGATTGTTGCTTGAAGTGTGTGATTATAACTAATGGTAACACGGGAATAATTTCGCGCGAAATAATTTCCACAAAGAGGAAAGAAAAGACAAGTATAAAAAATTTAAAGACCAGATGAACGGGAAAATAGCGAGTGATTTTCCACAAAGGAAGCAACGCAAGAGCGCATGGGTGAAATGATCGCACTTTCCCCTAAGAGGTCAAAAAATTCGACTCGTGTTTTTCCCCAAAAAAAACTCTGATCAGCTTGTGTTTAGCACGAGGCTCGAACCAGATGTAACGCAACGTTTATGGTAATGCTTCTTTCCTCCCTCTACGATCAGTTTGAAAGTTGGCAAACTACATTTCTCCAAACCCCTTGAATCGCAGCAATTTATTGCACATAAAGAAAGGAAAATTCTAGAGCTTGGACCGAAGCGCAATGTTGTCGGCCCGATACAGCTACGAAGCTTGGAAGAATTTGCACTGTTGCCCTCCATTTAAAGACGCCCTTCCTTAAGGCTCTTTGACTTTGGACCGCAACCATTCGCCGTGTCCCAGGCGCTAACCGGTCAAAGCCTTCGTCTTCGCCTTCACATTCCCATTTCACGCGTTCGAATCCTGTCATGGCATTCCAAAAAGATGTAAGAAATTAATGAAATCAATTTCACGAAATTAAGAGACCTCTTCCGTAAAATATAAGGTAAGGTGTCCGGGGCACGATGGAAGGGCATTCTCGGAAGTTCGAGTCCAATTCTTTTCAATATTTAAAAGTCCCAGACCCCACATACGAAGAAGAAGGCACGGAGAATTGGAATGAGGGAAACAGAGGATTGACAACAGAGCAGAGTTTGAATCATCCTCGTCGTCATCGTCATCCTCCTCCTCCTCACATAACGCACTCCCACGCAGAGAGAACCAAAGAGCTGCTCAGGGGGGGAAAAAGGGGGGGGACGAGATGGGAGATGTTTTGCTGTTCGTGGATGATTTCCCGTCGAGCTCCGCGATTCCGTACTGCAGGATTTGTCACGAAGCGGAGTTCGAGAGCGAACAGAGCTTGGAAGCTCCTTGCGCTTGTTCAGGGACCGTCAAGGTGAGGAGAGCTCGCGAATTCTTCCTCTGTTTTGAGCTCGTTGTTGATTCTCTGTTCGCTGTTTTGATCGCCCTCTTGAATGTTCTCCTTTTTCCTTTTTTTTTTGGCTTCTCACCGCAGCGATTGTGATTTTGTGTTGCTCATCGCAGTTCGCCCATAGGGATTGTATCCAGAGATGGTGTAACGAGAAGGAAGCACAACTTGTGAAATATGTCTTCAGGTAAAATTTTTTGAAAAGAAAATCGATTCTGCTGCTGAACAGAACAAGAACGAAAAGTGGAACGTTCATGCTTTATCTTCATCTTCTTCTTCTTCTTCTTCTTCTTCTTCTTTTCCTCTTTTCCTGTGGAAGAACAGCTGTGATTTTTTATGCGTGTGTTTTGTTGCAATTCGAATTGGACTTGTGCCTCTTTTGTTTTTTCTTAAGTGTTCAAGCTTTTTCTTCAAACTCCCTCAGACGTCGTCTTCTGTTTGTATGTCAATATTCAGGTTGCCTCAAAATCTGTCTCAATTGAAGTTTTCCTCCGTCTGAATTTCTCTATCCTCTCCCCGTCCGCTCCTTTCATTAGATTATTTAGGAGGACTAATTCCTAAGCTATCATCCAAAGAAATTTGGGTTCTTGAAATTCTCAACTTTTTTCAATTTTATTTTCCCTGGAGTTTTCTTGAAGTGAGCTTTTGGCCACCCTTTTCACATTCCCATCCTTACCATCTTCACATGCGTGAGTTTTCTTCAAGTGTCTGTTCTAATCTACTCTGTTTTTTTCTTCATCTGCAAATTTCTACAGAACTACGAACCTGGTTACACAGCACCTTCGAAGAAGGCTCAATCGATTGAAGCAGCCGTTACTATTAGGTACTGTTCCCTCTTTATCCGTTAACGCTACTTTATTAGCCTAACCCATGGCCTGTCACCTACAAATTATAAGGTGATTAAGTCTTTTCTCTGTGTCAGCCCCTACATTCTAATTAATGATCACCACCCCTTTATCGCGCCGCTTTAGGAATGCTGTCCCCAGAAATGCACTCTTCTTTATTGACTAAGTCCATATAAAAAAGCCAGACATGCTTGACAACTAATTATTCTGCTAACATGGGACTACTTGCATTACAAAAACTAAGAAATCCCTTTTTCTCTTTCTTTTTCTTGTGCCAATTATTTCTGGCTTCTTGGAAATCTCTCGACAATACATGTCAAAACAGACGGTAGTCTAATTCAATTACAACACACGCCCAAACTCGTTTGTCTTTTCAGGGATAGCTTGCAAGTTCCGCGTCTCGACCCCGAACCGCAGAGCCCGAGATCGGCCGCCGGAGCACCGATTGAAGCTGTCCACTCCGAATGCGCCTCGGCCGCCGACCGGGGCGCCGCTTGTTGTCGGACATTGGCTCTCTCGGTAAGTCCATTTGTACATTTCATACTCCACCACCAGTGATCATGGACTTACTGTGATGAGAAAACAGTTATATAATAAGCATAAACATCATATTATTGGGTGACCGCAACTTTGAAGGAACCGAGCAGTGACCCACGATTTGCCACCTGTCAAGTTGGCAACCAAACTGGGTTCGGCAGTACCGCACTTAAAAACAATTGATGGCGTGAGAAATCCTACTGGGTTAGCGTAGAATTGATAAAGGAAGGGAAATGAAGTCCATTTAGCCCAAGAAGAGTTAGTTGATTTGGTGTTGGTTTGGTGGGGATCTTTCTTGCCTCTTCCTTTTCCAAGAAAGGTTGTCGATTTTCATGTTTTCCTAACCCAAGTTTGCTTAAATGGGTCGTCCATTACATTACTTTGGTACTTTTTAGGATACCTAAGTGGTTCGATGTGGTTGTAGGTTCTAACTTCCTAATCATCTTTTTGTGGCCAGTTTACAGTTTTCTTGCTTCTAAGACACATGCTCGAAGTGCTCTCCGGCAAACCGGAAGAATACCCTTTTACCCTCTGCACCGTAAGTTCTAACCTCGTGCTTGAAAAAAGGGGAAAAGAATTGAAATTGAAATTTGTTTAATTGATCGCCAACTTAAGATTTGTGGGATTTTGTTGGTCTGAATTCTATGTTTTGCTGTGGTGGAAACAGGTTCTTGTTTTGAGAATGAGTGGGATTGTTGTCCCTATGTACTTGTTGATTCAGACAATCACGGCGGTTCAGAACAGCATCCGCCAACGTTACCACGTGAGCTTCTTCCCCCCTCTTTAAATGGAAAAAATTAGGAAAAAAAGAAGAGAAATTTTTTTGCTGCGTGTGATAGTTCACAAGAAAAAGATTTGAGTACTAAGTAAACCATTGTATGTTCTAGGTTGTGGATGATGAAACTCCGAACGATGAAGAAGAAGAAGAAGACGACGACGATGAAGACAGTGATCGGCGGCGTCAACATATAGTTTGACGTTTCTTGTTGATATTTTTGCAATTTTTTTGTTTTTTGTTTTTTTTCTTCTTCATTCATTTGGTTTAATATATTGAATTGCTGCTCTCATGATTTTGTGAAGAGCAACTCGTGCGAGAATGATGAGTAATTAAAGAGAAGCAGAAAATAAATGCAATTGCATTTTTTCACTAGTGAAATATGAGTCATGCGGAAGCACCATGAGCCGCTGTGTCATGCTGGAGTAATCTACCAGAGAAGCAGAAAAATACTGCCATTTCATTTTTTCATGTGTGCCACTCGCAATCCGCAGGCACATATGCATCTCTACTGAGCACTTTTCCTCTCCTCGTTGTTGGCCGCACGTACCGTCTGAGCGATTCATATGCGACACTCTAGTTCAGTGCATATTTGTTGATCATGGTGTATTATGTAAAATTACCTGTTGAAGTAGATGGTCGTGCCGGTAACCCGACTCTCCCCACTATATATATCATCACATACTCACCCAACCCTAGCTCCTCCCTCCAAAGATATCGATGCCACACCGACCACACCACATGCCGCAACAGCACGCTCGCATTGTAATGCGCTAAGTACGCTCACAGCAGTGTGCATCAAACTGCGAATACTCCAGTCACCCCCCCCGAACGGCAAATCCTACTCATCAACAAACACGCAAAGAGCGGTTGCTCTTCACAAATATCATGAGCAGTAGCCAATTTTTTCTCAATAGCAGCAATCCAAATATAAAACAAATGAATGAAGAGAAAAAAAACAAAAAACAAAAAAAAATTGCAAAAAATATCAACAAGAAACGTCAAACTATATGTTGACGCCGCCGATCACTGTCTTCATCGTCGTCGTCTTCTTCTTCTTCTTCATCGTTCGGAGTTTCATCATCCACACCTAGAACATACAATGGTTTACTTAGTACTCAAATCTTTTTCTTGTGAACTATCACACGCAGCAAAAAAATTTCTCTTCTTTTTCCTAATTTTTTCCATTTAAAGAGGGGGGAAGAAGCTCACGTGGTAACGTTGGCGGATGCTGTTCTGAACCGCCGTGATTGTCTGAATCAACAAGTACATAGGGACAACAATCCCACTCATTCTCAAAACAAGAACCTGTTTCCACCACAGCAAACATAGAATTCAGACCAACAAAATCCCACAAATCTTAAGTTGGCGATCAATTAAACAAATTTCAATTTCAATTCTTTTCCCCTTTTTTCAAGCACGAGGTTTAGAACTTACGGTGCAGAGGGTAAAAGGGTATTCTTCCGGTTTGCCGGAGAGCACTTCGAGCATGTGTCTTAGAAGCAAGAAAAACTGTAAACTGGCCACAAAAGATGATTAGGAAGTTAGAACCTACAACCACATCGAACCACTTAGGTATCCTAAAAAGTACAAAAGTAATGTAATGGACGACCCATTTAAGCAAACTTGGTGTTAGGAAAACATGAAAATCGACAACCTTTCTTGGAAAAGGAAGAGGCAAGAAAGATCCCCACCAAACCAACACCAAATCAACTAACTCTTCTTGGGCTAAATGGATCATTTCCCTTCCTTTATCAATTCTACGCTAACCCAGTAGGATTTCTCACGCCATCAATTGTTTTTAAGTGCGGTACTGCCGAACCCAGTTTGGTTGCCAACTTGACAGGTGGCAAATCGTGGGTCACTGCTCGGTTCCTTCAAAGTTGCGGTCACCCAATAATATGATGTTTATGCTTATTATATAACTGTTTTCTCATCACAGTAAGTCCATGATCACTGGTGGTGGAGTGAAATGTACAAATGGACTTACCGAGAGAGCCAATGTCCGACAACAAGCGGCGCCCCGGTCGGCGGCCGAGGCGCATTCGGAGTGGACAGCTTCAATCGGTGCTCCGGCGGCCGATCTCGGGCTCTGCGGTTCGGGGTCGAGACGCGGAACTTGCAAGCTATCCCTGAAAAGACAAACGAGTTTGGGCGTGTGTTGTAATTGAATTAGACTACCGTCTGTTTTGACATGTATTGTCGAGAGATTTCCAAGAAGCCAGAAATAATTGGCAAGAAAAAGAAAAGAGAAAAAGGGATTTCTTAGTTTTTGTAATGCAAGTAGTCCCATGTTAGCAGAATAATTAGTTGTCAAGCATGTCTGGCTTTTTTATATGGACTTAGTCAATAAAGAAGAGTGCATTTCTGGGGACAGCATTCCTAAAGCGGCGCGATAAAGGGGTGGTGATCATTAATTAGAATGTAGGGGCTGACACAGAGAAAAGACTTAATCACCTTATAATTTGTAGGTGACAGGCCATGGGTTAGGCTAATAAAGTAGCGTTAACGGATAAAGAGGGAACAGTACCTAATAGTAACGGCTGCTTCAATCGATGAGCCTTCTTCGAGGTGCTGTGTAACCAGGTTCGTAGTTCTGTAGAAATTTGCAGATGAAGAAAAAAACAGAGTAGATTAGAACAGACACTTGAAAGAAAACTCACGCATGTGAAGATGGTAAGGATGGGAATGTGAAAAGGGTGGCCAAAAGCTCACTTCAAGAAAACTCCAGGGAAAAATAAAATGAAAAAAGTTGAGAATTTCAAGAACCCAAATTTCTTTGGATGATAGCTTAGGAATTAGTCCTCCTAAATAATCTAAGAAAGGAGCGGACGGGAGAGGATAGAGAAATTCAGACGGAGGAAAACTTCAATTGAGACAGATTTTGAGGCAACCTGAATATTGACATACAAACAGAAGACGACGTCTGAGGGAGTTTGAAGAAAAAGCTTGAACACTTAAGAAAAAACAAAAGAGGCACAAGTCCAATTCGAATTGCAACAAAACACACGCATAAAAAATCACAGCTGTTCTTCCACAGGAAAAGAGGAAAAGAAGAAGAAGAAGAAGAAGAAGAAGAAGATGAAGATAAAGCATGAACGTTCCACTTTTCGTTCTTGTTCTGTTCAGCAGCAGAATCGATTTTCTTTTCAAAAAATTTTACCTGAAGACATATTTCACAAGTTGTGCTTCCCTTCTCGTTACACCATCTCTGGATACAATCCCTATGGGCGAACTGCGATGAGCAACACAAAATCACAATCGCCTGCGGTGAGAAGCCAAAAAAAAAAAGGAAAAAGGAGAAACATTCAAGAGGGCGATCAAAACAGCGAACAGAGAATCAACAACGAGCTCAAAACAGAGGAAGAATTCGCGAGCTCTCCTCACCTTGACGGTCCCTGAACAAGCGCAAGGAGCTTCCAAGCTCTGTTCGCTCTCGAACTCCGCTTCGTGACAAATCCTGCAGTACGGAATCGCGGAGCTCGACGGGAAATCATCCACGAACAGCAAAAACATCTCCCATCTCGTCCCCCCCCTTTTTCCCCCCCTGAGCAGCTCTTTGGTTCTCTCTGCGTGGGAGTGCGTTATGTGAGGAGGAGGAGGATGACGATGACGACGAGGATGATTCAAACTCTGCTCTGTTGTCAATCCTCTGTTTCCCTCATTCCAATTCTCCGTGCCTTCTTCTCGTATGTGGGGTCTGCGGACTTTTAAATATTGAAAAGAATTGGACTCGAACTTCCGAGAATGCCCTTCCATCGTGCCCCGGACACCTTACCTTATATTTTACGGAAGAGGTCTCTTAATTTCGTGAAATTGATTTCATTAATTTCTTACATCTTTTTGGAATGCCATGACAGGATTCGAACGCGTGAAATGGAATGTGAAGGCGAAGAGACGAAGCTTTGACCGGTTAGCGCCTGGGACACGGCGAATGGTTGCGGTCCAAAGTCAAAGAGCCTTAAGGAAGGGCGTCTTTAAATGGAGGGCAACAGTGCAAATTCTTCCAAGCTTCGTAGCTGTATCGGGCCGACAACATTGCGCTTCGGTCCAAGCTCTAGAATTTTCCTTTCTTTATGTGCAATAAATTGCTGCGATTCAAGGGGTTTGGAGAAATGTAGTTGCCAACTTTCAAACTGATCGTAGAGGGAGGAAAGAAGCATTACCATAAACGTTGCGTTACATCTGGTTCGAGCCTCGTGCTAAACACAAGCTGATCAGAGTTTTTTTGGGGAAAAACACGAGTCGAATTTTTTGACCTCTTGGGAAAGTGCGATCATTTCACCCATGCGCTCTTGCGTTGCTTCCTTTGTGGAAAATCACTCGCTATTTTCCCGTTCATCTGGTCTTTAAATTTTTTATACTTGTCTTTTCTTTCCTCTTTGTGGAAATTATTTCGCGCGAAATTATTCCCGTGTTACCATTAGTTATAATCACACACTTCAAGCAACAATCCAAAATTCGTGATTCTTTAGATGCATAATCATCTAGCTGCGCTTGCGGCACGCATGACTTAACCTTTATTATCGCGTACTTGAAAACTATTCCCTCGTTAAGTGTATGCGATGTCAACCTTTAATTCGTCTAAATCGTGGGGGGTCTCATCTTGCACACGTGGAGAAAACTCCAAAAATAGTGCAAGACACGTCGGAGCAATAGTGAGTGCAGGAGATTTGATCAGCTTCATCCATCAATAGCCAAAAAATTGAAAATGGGATGCCATGCATCGACCAATGTTGGACCAAAAAAAAGAAGTTCGGCCATAAACTGCCCTCCATTTTCCACTCTTATCTATCAATAGCCAAAAAAAAAAAAAATCAAAATGGATGCTATGCATCAACCGATGTTGGATGGACCCAAAAAAGAAGTTCAATAATAAACTCGCCCTCCATTTTCCAACATCCGAGATTTTAAACTGATATTTGAGCGAACTCATACCACAATTTTGTGTCCAAATCTATCGCAAAAAAGCATGATTCGACTTGATTAGACTTGAATTAGAACCACAAAGGTGTTCCTTGTATGATAAGAAGAGATGGTTTGATTTTATCATCTTTCGGAAAATAAAATGTACATTAATGTGATAGGATGGGGGAAGATTTAGGATAAAGTTCAGGATCTATTTATATGATGTGGCCGAACACATCATTGATCGTCTAGATAAGTTCATGTTAAGGCTGAAATTTAAAATCTCCTCGCAACCTAAAAGTGATGCAATAATAGTACCCAGGCAAAAGAATCCCATTTCCTTGTCCCCACGCCGGAGCACTTCGAAATTTTCAAATATCGCTTCCCCTCGCCGTCCGATCACACATCAACGGTGCCCGAGACGCCGAGGATTTTGAAAAGCGGCAGTGGGGCCCGGTCGGAGAGAAAATGAAACGGCCAAACGCGGTCACCGAAAAAAGCTAGCCCTAGCTGTGATCCAGCGCGGCGCCCAATCCTTGATGCTCCCATGACGTTGCCTTTTCTATTTTTTTCCCCCAATTTATTTACTTCTTTTCTCGTCCTTTTGAACTTTCAGAGCGAAATGACGATACTGTCCCCAAAGGAGGAACCGTAACCATTTTTTGAGATTATCCGAGGAAACAAAAGAAGAAGCAAATTTTTTCGTGTTTTGGGTACGTGGACGCTGACATTTGTGCTCATGATCCCTTCT
>JAGVVM010002226.1:0-40027 GCA_019149425.1 Psidium friedrichsthalianum
CCAATTTGTCCTAGACCAATAGATCTCGATCGATAGCCTTGAAATCTTCATACGGTAACAAGTGTGGTAAATTTGATCGAACGCACTGGGTTGGAGGCAGAACCCTTGAATTACCGAAAGCATTGATCTTTTTAAATTTTTCCTTTTGTGATTGCTCTTTGACGCGAATCCGGGTAATTTTTCCAACCAAAGACTAACATGCGTCCTTGACAAGAAGAAATGGATCGAGGGCCACAACCCAATATCATCCCACGCAAAGGTTTGAGCTTCCACCTGCCATTGCTGGAAAGGGTCCACGACCCTCTGCACGTGCTAGGTTGGATGCCATGGGGTGCCGCGATGTCAACATACGATTAAGAAAAAATTGTTCGGATGCGGGATAACATCGAACTAGACAGAATAAATAAAGGAAGGTGCCCAAGAATGGAACCAAGCCATTGTAAGAAATCGACAAAACATGTTGACAAAGCTATCCTCGGCCATTCGAAACACTTTCGCATAAGTCACCGAAGACCTCCACAAGTCTTCGGATCTACATGCATGCCACGCCATCAAACAAAAGAGATAATCCTTTGTTTTTTCCTTTCTAATTTTTTTTTTTCTCTCTTTCCCATAGTTTACAGCTTGAAGATCAGTTGAACTGTTCTGGTTCGGGTGATCCGACGCGGGGGGGATCGCGTGTTTTGAATCACCTAGGTAAGTGGATCGTTCAACGCATGTTGCTAAAGTTAGCCCAGACACCACCCGATCGCTAACCCACCCCCTTTCAAATAAAAAAAAAAAAAGAAAAGAAAAGGAGATTTGGGCTTGCTGCGTCTCCTAGTGAGACTTGACCTCTCTCATAATTTGATCTTCCATGCAACGCCAAGTTCGCAGTTTCTATTCCGGTCCTAGAAATCTAAATCGGAGAACTTTAAATTCTAGGCTTGACGAGACCGAGTCAACACGTGGAAGCCCAAGAGTCAACCAACCAACCACGAACGAAAACGAGAACGGAAGAGGGAAAAGGCCGGACACTTCGTCTTGATTTGGAGCCTTTTTTGTCGTGTGACACGGTCAATGAAATGGCCGCCCCCACCCCAACGCTTAGCCCCTAACTAACGTCCCCATTGACCTTTTTTGCCACCACTTAACTCCACACCTTCTACGATAATTTCACGCCCTTGGTGCCAAAAACGCGAATGCTCGCTATCTCCGTCATTGATTTTCTGCATTTGACGACTTTGCCCTTTGCGCTGTTTAATGGGATTGAAGTGTCCCAGTGTCCGCACTACCATTTTCGAGTCCATTACCAACGCGAGATCTCATATAACGACGGCGGCGGCCTTTGCGGGGGGAAAATCCAGGATCTCGCGCTTTGAGAAATGCATGCGATTGCGCAGATTCCAGAGAGAGTGAGTTTCATCGCCAGATTTCGCGGCGTAAATGAACTTGGTCTTTCGATCAGATCATCCAATGATCCTAACGGGGAACCAACCTTGCCTCCGATTAGGTCGTCAAAAAAGGCGGAACTTGATCCGATCTCTGGAGATGGAATGCTGCAGATTGAGGTTGCCCTTTTCGCTAACGTGCTCTGACCCCTTAGGCTACGAGCGGGAAAAGAAAAAGAAAAGAAAAAGAGAGGAACGTACCCTAAATTCAAAATTCTTAAGTCTTCATTCCCCTCAGATTTCCCCTCATTTTCGCACGGGAAAGGTATCAGAAAAATCCTAAACTTCTTATATTAATACTAATTCGGTCATAAATCTTTCAATCAGACCAATTTAATCCTAAATAATTTCATATTGTGCTAGTGCATTCCATCCGATCAATTCAAAGCGAAAATTGCTGACGTGGTGGACGCTAATTATCTTATGTGACGCGGTCGGTGCTGACTTGAATTTTTTTAATAATTTTTTTTATGACTCTTTTAATAATTTTATATTTTCCCTTCTTTTTTGACTTTCCCTTTTCTTTTTTCCAATGGCCGGTACTAGCCACAAGCCAAATTGGTAGGGGAAAAAAAAAAGGCTACAACCCTTGCCTTTAGTATTAAGGAATTACCCTCCATTGGCATCGATAAGGCCCCCCTCGCTCAATATAGCAAGGCTGACACTCGCCTAGGCTAGAGCAACCACGCTGGGCGTCACTCGGGCGAGGTTGGTCTTGGCAAGCCTCGCCTAGGCGATGAAGAAGATGTGGCATCGGACTAGGCGATGACCCAAGAGTCTCAAGTGCAAAGGTAGTGGAGCTCGAGGGTGAGTAGGTGAGGAAAGAGCCTCGAAGGCATGGATTGTCGGAGGGTCTATATTAGCGACAGAGGAAGTGACATGAAGCAGTCATCTACACCACCGACCACCCTCACCTCATACTCCAACCCCATCTCCTCCCTCAAAACTTTGCCTAGGTGAGGGCGAGGCTGCTTTGGGCCTAGGCGAGGGTCAACCTTGCCAGATCTGGCAAGGGGAGTCACGCCAGCGCTCTGCCTCACCTAAGGGTGCGTTTGGAAAGGCTTTCCCCAAAGTCTTTGAGAAAAATGCAAATACCTTTGGTCTGAAGGTATTTGGCGAAATGCAAAAGCTGTTTGGTAAACTGTAATTAAAAAGTGCCTGGGAAAGATGTTTGGGAAAATTCTGTTTGGTAAACATATATTTGGAAAAGTCATTTGATATGACCATGTATTTTTTTTATTTTAATTTGTTTAAAATTAGAGAAGAAAACAAATGAATGCCATGTTTATATGTTTTCATTGAGAATAATGTAAGAGAGACATGAACAAATTTTTAAACAAAAACTCATTTGTTTAATTTTTAAACTGTAATTGAAAATGCTTTGAAATGCGATTTTGGAAAATGTTGTTCAGTAAACATAAATTTGAATTTTTTTTTTGATTGATCGATTGAATATTTTAATATTTTAATATTTTTATGATTTTTCTTTTTTTTTTCTCCTTTCCCCACCCCTCCTCTACCTCTAGCCGGTCCGGCAACCGGCCAGAGGGCGGCGACCAGAGGGCGGCCGGCGGCCGAGCCCTGCTCGGCCATGGTGAGGCTCGACCTTGCCGCCGCAGCCTCGCGCGACGACGGCGAGGTCGAGCCTCACCATGGCCGGGTGAGGCTCAACTTCGCAAGCCCAGATCTGGGCTTCGCCATTAATACTAAATTCCAAAATTCTTCCTCTCTCCGTTCTCATGTATATTCGCCCAAGTCTTCATTCCCCTCATTTTCGCACGGGAAAGGTATCAGAAAAATCATAAACTTCTTACATTAATACTAATTTGGTCATAAATCTTTCAATCAAGCCAATTTAATCCTAAACAATTTCATATTGTACTAGTGCATTCCATCTGATCAATTTAAAGCGAAAATTGCTAATGTGAGTGGATGCTAATTATCTTATGTGACGCGGTCGATGCTGACTTGAATTTTTTCTAATAATTTTTTTATGACTCTTTTTTTCCCCTTCTTTTTTGACTTTCCCTTTTCTTTTTTCTAGTGGCCGGTACCAGCCATAAGCCAATTGGTAGGGAAAAAATAAAAATAAAAAGGCCGCAACCCTTGCCTTTAGTATTAAGGAATTACCCTCCATTAGCGTCGATAAGGCCCTCCTCGCTAAATATGGCAGGCTGACCCTTGCCTAGGCTAGAGCGACCACGCTGGGCGTCACCTGGGTGAGGGTTGGTCTTGCCAAGCCTCGCCTAGGCGATGAAGAAGATGTAGCATCGGACTAGGCGATGACCCAAGAGTCTCGGGTGCAAAGGCAAGGGAGCTCGAGGGTGAGTAGGTGAGGAAAGAGCCTAGAAGGCATGGATTGTCGGAGGGTCTATATTAGCGACCAGGGGAAGTGACATGAAGCAGTCATCTAGGCCACCGACCACCCTCACCTCATACTCCAACGCCATCTCCTCCCTCAAACTTTGCCTAGGTGAGGGCGAGTAGCTTTGGCCTAGGCGAGGGTCAACCTCGCCAGATCTGGCAAGGGGAGTCACGCCGGCGCTCTGCCTCACCTAGGCAACGCCGGCCTTGCCGTTAAAAAGAAAAGGGGAAAATGCATATAATATTTTTAAAAAAGTGTTCACGTTAGCATCAGTTGTGTCATGCAAAACAGCTGACGTCCATGTCAGCAATTTTTGGCATAAATCGGCTAGATGTACTGAATTGGCAACAATATGAAAATGCTCACGACTAATTGCCTAATTAAAAGGTTTAAGATTGAATTGACATCAATGCAATAGGTCTAGAGCCTTTTTGGGTAGTTTTTTCCTTTTTCCGAACAAGGCCTAATCTTCTTCTAGGCAGAGATTCCCACACGAAGCTGAAGCTGCCACGAGGTTTACCACGACTCCAATAAATTTATGGAAGACCAAGACCAAGACCGAAAGCAAGACAAATACCAAAAGCATAGGAGGATAACAGTCTCATTTGTAAAGTCGAATTCATTACTTTTAAAACACAAACAGAAAATTAGTGCATTGGGTGATTTGGGAAACACATCGATTCTTTCCTTGTCTCCAACCCTCATTTTTGGTCGGAAACGGATAGGAAGGTGCCAAAATAATAATACGCTCCTCCTGCATAAGATCCACTCATCTTTTTCCGAATGAAAGGCTGCTTTCATCATTTTTTATTTTGTATCGAAGGTGTCCGGGCCAGCATCCGTACGGATCGCGCACCTCGACTAATCCGTTCAACCCTGCTAGATATGAAGTTATAACTACAATGCATTTACTGGGATTTTACGTTCTTCCTCATGCCCTTTTTACACAATGCAGCACCATTCTGTTCAATAATAATAATAATAACTACATTGGGAGAACAGTCACTCATTGTGGATAACAAAGGGGAATATTGGTTAATAATTAATCTTTTCATTAGCACGGACCGAAAACCAACTCAATTCTCAATTACGGGGTCAATGTCCAATGTAGGATAAGTCTGTTTTGTCACTCAATTTTCATTTTTCACCCCCACTCGAATTAAAAAAAATTGAGCATTCACTACATGGCATGGAGGAATTTAGGGGTAGTTGTCCGATCAATTCTAAACCCGATGTGCGCAATATCAATTCAGTCCCCGAAATTTTTCAATTTTGTCAATTTGGTCCTAAATTTTTGCGCGAAATTCCAGCGTAGTCCCTCCTGAGGTTGCGGCGTACAGCTTAGACGGACGGACGGCGGCGACTGAATCGCCGCGTCGGCGATTTCCTAAGATTGACCGGAAGGAATGCATTGAAACACGCCTAAAGGTTTAGGACTAAATTGGCAGAATTAAAAAGTTCGTAAATGAATTGGCACCCGTACATTAATTCATGATTCATTGGGTAATTTTCCGGAAGGTGCAATACATGCACAAAAATAAACTAATGATATTCATTTCTGTATCCGTAATAGTTGTCGGGTGTGCATTGATGGGATGTATTATCAATGAAAACGATCGGAAACTGAGATGGGGGCAAGAACCACACCGCATCGGGACATAAAAATCTCGATTATGGGATCGGCAATTATGAGCTTAAACAATAACGTTTTTTTTTTTTTTAAGGAGTAGAGCCTCGAAGGTTTAATTGGAGCATTCAGTGTCGGCTTTCGTTTTTCGCTTTCGCTTTTATTAAGGCTTGTGACATGAATCGTGGGAGTGACACGAACGGCAAAACTTTGACAAATTTCCACACGTCCCTATTTTGTGTTTTTCAGAAACTGAAAAGGACAAAAAAAAAAGTGTCGGTAGTCGGGTGCTCAAAAAAACAAAAAACAGAAAAAGAAAATTTCCGAATTCCTTTCTAAAATAAAGCGATCGAATTTGGGCGTGTTGGGCAAGTCAAGGCGAGTGAGTTAAATTTACTTTTGTAACTTAAATGACTCAATTGCCACTTTGGATCCGGTCGCCTTAAAGGGATTCCACTTGCTTAACCTTTCTTTTTCTTTTTTTTTTTGCTCCTTTTCTCAAATAAAAGAAATACTTATTGATTTTTTTTCCCTCGATAGAACTTTAATTAAGTCTTTAGGTGCTGACTAACCTCGATGCTTTAGCAAAAGGCAAGATAGTAGAGTACACTCACTTTTAGCGCGTGCATTGCGTGATTGGTCGAAATCGATCCCGAGCAGAAAAAATTGTCGAGCCTTTGTTATGAGCCGAGTCGAGTCGAGTTAAAGTAACAGATATTAATCTCGTAAATGAAAAGCAGGAAAAAAAAACAGTAATGTAAGAAGGAAAAATAAAAACTAAAATCCTTCTACTACTTTGTTCCGGCCAAAATTGTTATTTTTCGATTTGTTCAGGAGTTTTGCTCAAGATATGCAATCTATTTCCACAAAATTTTCGGAGTGTTTCAAATAACCGAATTTCCCTCCTTTTTTTTTTTTTGGAAATATATGGGATACGGTCTAATGGTGGCAATTGGAGTTTCCTCCCAAAATTCCCGAGTCCTCTCTTCAATTTCGTCCCTGTTGCGAATTTGTAAGGCAAGTTGTAGGAAATTCAGTTTGCAATGAACAATTGCTATCCATTTTATTTTTTTTTTAGGCTTGTTTTATTTTACGGCAGCAATCTTACCTAGCATAATAAACCCTCCTAATTTTTTTTGGAAAAATTCTAAATAAAGATTTGAAGTGTCATCGTTTTTCTCAAATAATAACCTAGAGTTTGTTTCAAATAAAATCTCGAAGCGCTCTATTGTTTCAAAGAAAGGCATCAAGAGAATTTTCAAGGCTCACATTGTAGGCCGGCAACCCGAAGAGAAGGAAGAGAAAAAAGAAAAAAAATAAGATGAAAATGCCATTGTTCAATTTTTTATTTGAAATTTTTTCTAAAATTTTTTACAAAAAATATATAATTAATCCTCGTATTATTATTATTTTTCTTTTTGCACCCGAAACTCAACCCAACATTTTGATTAATTAATGGATTTGATCGGTCGCTCCTCTCACTCTCTCTCTCTCTCTAAATTGTTGTTGTGTGTGTCTTCTGCTTCGATTCCTCAGAGTCTCTGCTTCTGGAATTGTACGCACAACATAAAAGAGAGAGAAAGAGAGCGAGAGAGAATCATTCGCACGGGGTCGCATTTTAGCGCCCAATCTCCTGTGTTGCGCCCTGGTTCGATTTGGGCGGATTCCTTCCCTCGATCGCATTGTCGCTCCTCTCCGACCGGCGAATTCTGATCGGCGAGCCGGAGAAGTCGGTCCCGCCGCTTCATTCGGGCTTTCCTTTGCGGTTTCTCTGTGGCGGACGCCAGCGGAACCCTAGCGTTCGCCGTCGTCTCCACCCGTCGGTTGCTGGGGGCGGCGGTTCGGTTCTTCTCCCACCGAGTCAAGATGCGATGGATTCTGCGGTTCGCCGCCCTCTTCTCATTGGCGATCGCGATCGTCCTCCTCTCCCCTTCCTTCCAGTCCTCCCCTCCCGCTGAGGCCATCCGTTCGTCCTCCCATCTCAGCGGACGATTCTCGTTCCGGCGAGCCTCCCCTTCCGCAATGCCGACGGGTGCCGCTCCGCCAACTCCGGGGAGATCGGCATCTGCGACCCGAGCCTCGTCCACGTGGCGATTACCCTCGACGTCGAGTACCTCCGCGGCTCGGTCGCGGCCGTCCATTCCATCCTGCAGTACGCGCGGTGCCCTGAGGACATCTTCTTCCACTTCTTGGTCTCCGACACGAGCCTCGAGGCCCTGGTTCGCTTCGCCTTCCCTCAGCTGAAGTTCAAGGTGCATTACTTCGATCCGGAGGTCGTGCGCGACCTGATCTCGACCTCCGTGAGACAATCGCTCGAGCAACCGCTCAATTACGCCCGGAATTACTTGGCGGACCTACTCGAGCCGTGCCTCAGCCGAGTCATCTACCTCGACTCTGACCTCGTCGTGGTGGACGACATTCACAAGCTGTGGTCGACGAGCCTGGGTTCGAGGACGATCGGCGCGCCGGAGTACTGCCACGCCAACTTCACGAAGTACTTCACCGCGAGGTTCTGGTCGGACGGCCGATTCTCCGGCACGTTCGCCGGGAGGAGGCCGTGCTACTTCAACACGGGAGTAATGGTGATAGATCTGGCTAGGTGGCGTCGTCTCGAGTACACCAAGCGGATCGAGCGGTGGATGGAGGTCCAGAAGAGCGACCGGATCTACGAGCTTGGTTCGTTGCCGCCGTTCCTGCTCGTGTTCGCAGGTCACGTGGCGCCGATCGAGCACCGGTGGAACCAGCACGGGCTCGGCGGCGACAACGTGAAGGGGAGCTGCCGCGACCTCCATCCCGGCCCGGTGAGCCTCTTGCACTGGTCTGGAAGCGGCAAGCCTTGGCTAAGGCTCGATTCTAGACGGCCGTGCCCGCTGGACGCTCTCTGGGCACGCTACGACTTGTATGGTCATTCCCGTTGAAGGGCCAGACAAGCGATTCTACGGAGGACAGGAAATTCAAACTACTCGCCGGTAAATTTTCCCCTGCAAGGAGTGATGTTCTTTCGTCACTCCTTTGGTTCTTTGATTTCTCATTCCGCGATTGGTAATTTGTTCCCCCTTTTAACTTAAAATTTTTTGTTCTGTTCTTCTACATCCTTTTTGAAAAAAAAAAAAAAACTGGGCTGCGGTAGGATTTAGCTTTGTATTTGTTTCCCCTTTTTTTTCCTTCCATTTCTCTTTGTTGTAGCTACTGGACCAGTCCATCTGTATTCTACTCTGTAATGCCCTTGGAAATAAAAACACATAAACGGACATTGAAGATCGATTCATTTGCCTCTTCAATCTACACATGCTTGCTTTTCGTTGATGATCAAAATGGTCTAATATGTGGGTGTCCAAAGTCCGTTGCTTTAGCTTGGGGGGATTGATTCCCCGACTGCTCTAGCTGAATGAATTGTTTCGAACTAAATTGAATTCGAAGATACCTTACACGGAAGTGAAGAGGAGACCTTGAGATGTCCAATTTGCATCTTTCTATGGACATTAAACTATCGTCGCCGGTGGGTTTGATAGGTGTCATTAGGTGTCAGCTTTGATGGATCGATTCTTGGGAATTTCCCCTCCCCCCTTTTGGCCTTTCCTTTTTTTTTTCGCACACTGACTTAGTGGGAGAAAGGATTATTTTTGTTAAACCATATCCTCATCTTTCTTTGTACTTAAATCCTAGAATCCCTTTTTGTGAATGTGGAAGTTTATGATCTGAGGTCACCCTTTACCTATGCTTTTTTGCCTTAGATTGTAGCAAGAATGGGGAGAGAGAATCGAAATGAAAAACAGAGCCAGAGAGCGAGAGAGCGCCTGTAACCTACGTTCCACATCATCCTTCACTTTTTTGCCCACTTCATATGCCATTCCATTTTTCTCTTTTTTGCAATTAGACTTGCCCCGCAATTTGGTAATGTTCGATGATGATTATGATGATGCATATAAAAGTGTGTGTGGAAAGTGAAAGCTGGGAATCAGTGAACACACTCTCTCTCTCTCTCTCTCTCTCTCTCTCTCTCACTACTGATTGGTGGCATATACAATTTGTGTGAAGCGTGTAGACGACGGAGGAGAAGAAAAGCAGCAGAAGAAGCAGCAGAACAAATCAGATGAAATGATGGGATAGTAGTGGTAGTGGTGAGCTGGGAGGGGGGGGGTGGGGGACCCAGATCTGACTGTACTTGGTTCTGCCCTGGGAGCATCCAAAGTAGTAAGTTTTGCACTAGCGGTGATCCAAAATGAAGATGTTCTGGATGGTCAGCGAGAGTCGGGGGGAGGTGGGGACCGATTCTCCGTGGTCCGTGGCAACACTCCAACACGTGGCCAGTTGCTTGGCACGCGCTGATGCAAGAAGAGGATGCGGATCGACGACTTTGGGCGGACGAGGCCGTTCACCTCCATCTCTCTCTGACTCTCTCACACTGTTCCGTGTTTGGTTCGCGTTCCCCATTTCTTTATTAATTGCGTTTCTTCGGGTTCCCAACACTTTTGCTTGGTTTGGCTCCTTCTGCATGTCCTCCCTCTCTCTCTCTATCTGTTCAGCTGCTAGGTGTTCTCTTTTTGGGCGAACTCGATTGTGATAATGATTAGGACCTAGCAACCGACGCTGACGCTTGTCGCTAACCCGTTTTCCTCGTTTGTTAAACCAAATATAAGGAGACAGTCCCGCTGTCGGCATTATTCTAATCATGCGCTCATTGCTTTGTCAATCATTGGAATCCCCATGGATCGCTTGAACGGGTATGGACAAAAATTCTGGCCACCGCTTCACTTTGCCCTCACAATTCTGGCTGCGGATGCGTCTTTTTTGTTTCTTCCCCCTCGGTTGAGAGAGGAAGCCCGTTTTAAATTTGGACCTTTTGGGCCTTTTACTTTGGACGGTATGAAGGATTGAAAGTGTATTAAGGCCCTGTGATTGATGTCTTCATGTCGGAATAGGTCACATTAAATCGTGTCAAAGTTTATTAAATCGATCGGGTGGCACGGGGCGTTCGCATTTAACACGTCCAAAGACATAAATTCTTGCATAAAACTCGTAAAAAAAATTGTGGGTTAGTGCGTCTTGATCCATCTGGATACGTGGTGCTAACGCGGAAAACATTGTAACCTGTTTAGTCGGGTGTGTCTAAACGTGTTGAAGACGGGTCAAAAAGAACAGATCCAAGACCGACACATGTCCCAATTTCATGGGTACATGGGTGGGTCAAATCATGACAAGAACCCACTGTTAAGTTCAGTGAGAACACGTGAACTCACCACGTATTGCGCAAATGGGCCTACGTATAATTCGCATCCAAACGTTGTTTAATCACTGAATTGAAAAAAAAAAAAAAGAATTGAGGAAATTAGGAGATTTTATTGCCACTCCATGAAGCGACTCTGGCGTGATACGCTAAAAGTTCGATAGCAGGCCCAACATACCTGGTCTAAACCAAGGCAGAGAGAGGATAGGTACTTCACTTCATGGTGGATGGGTGGGGTGGACCTCGTTGTTCATGATCTGGTCATTCACAAATTCCTCACCCTTCTTCTACTCTGCAGTGCGTTGCAACTTTCCTCGGGTGCTTTGAGAGGTGGGAATGGTCCACTAACAATGAATTCTACATGACCAGTCCCTGTAGCATCACCCCTTCTGAATTTGTATATCACAGTGAATGGCACCAGAGGATGACTTACAAAACATATTAATGTCGATAATAATAATGGTACTTTTGAAGATAAAAGCATGACATTAGACGAAGGGGGGATTCTGTTAGAGTTGGCGAATACTTCGGGGACCCTTGTTTCTCACATCAGGCATGTTCACGTGAGCTTAGGGAAACAGAAGTATGAACCAACGATATGTGATCCCTACGCACGGAATGCGGGGGTTCGGGGGCAGCGCCCCCGATACGGAGGTCCCGCTGGCCGGTCAACGGGCAGGGATTCCGCTACCCGGTGAACAGACGGCTACCCCGCTCGCCGGTGAGCGGGCGGGGGCGTGGGGGCAGCGCCCTCGAGAAAATTTCGATTTAGGCTTTTATTTAATTTGGTCCATTAGTTGTGGGGCCCATTTTGAGCCTATATATATTGTTTTTCAGTTCATTGTAACCGTGTGACAGAAAATCTAATAATACAAACTGCAGGACGTAGCCCTTTTTTGGGTGAACCTGAGTAAAATCATATTGTTCGTTTTTCTTATCTCTGCCGTTCTTTCGATTCGATTGATAAACCCTCATCAGATTCATGATTGCTGTTTCATTCCAAGAAAGATTTCGCAAATTAAGAATTTTTTCATTTTCACCTACCTAAGAACACAAGAAGGGAAAAACAGAGCACAAGGAGCCACCCTGAATTTTACCCTTTTTTAACATCGCCAAACTTGGATTCACCCAACGCAGAACTTAACCTGGTTCCCTGCATGCGACAGACTGTCCAAGATTGTGGTCTACGGTGATCCCGTGCTGTGTCGGTGCCTTCAACTAGGTTATTTTCCAATATATTCTGTACCTGTTATTCAGTTTTGTTTTTGTCCCATCTTTCTTTGCCACGAATCTCACTGTTTTCTGTTTGCTCACGTTTCTGTGAGGGCATTATTGCGAAATATTTGTCCTGAAGCGCACTTGTTAAACGTGGCAAGTACTGTCTCTACTTTCAGTGACCCGATCAAGGCACATAAGCCCTCGTGAATCCTCGACAGTTCGAGTCATGTTTAGGCATGTGAAGAAAGGAACGAAAGAAGAGGAAAAAGAATGAGCGCACGTGTTTTGGTAGAAGAATACTGCATCCAGCAACTTTTACAGCAAGAAAACAGCCAAGTATCAAAAGATCTTCCGGGGTTGGAATTTGAGGGGGGGCATCAAATATTTTCAGGTCCACCGCTATATATTGTTCTCGTTCTTTGTGTACGTGTCCCCCACGAGAACAAAGGGCGAGCACATTTCGTGTCCTTTTCATGTGGGACATCCTTGTCTGTGTAGCTACGAACATTATTCGATTACCCACATGGAAGAACGAGAGAAGCTAGGGAAAGGGGAAAAAGTCCTAGAGAAATTGGCATGATCATGCGGTACATGGGATTGGATAGCTTCATTTGGACCTTGCTGGAGTCCTCCTTCCTAGTAATGCGGACGATAGAGAGTTCTCTTTCGGAAGAACAAAAAAGCTCGGTCCGAACCGTGGAAACTTGATCTCGCTTTTGTTATTGTCAATTTGTCATAGGACTGGATAGACTGCGCATGTCTGATATCATCTCTACCCTCCTTCGCTCGTAGCATCGAGTAGTCCCTGAAAGAATATTGGGACTGATGAAGGTATTAGTTATGGGTGGCTACCGGTTGTTCCGATCGGAGTTCGGTCGAGTCTTCCAGGGCTTTGTGTAGCATTTTTAGAGCTCTGGCGATCTTGATCTCGATGCGCCTGCAATTGAGGCCCTAATTCTCATCTCCAGAAACCACCGGCCTAAGTTGGCCACAGCGTGTCACCGGCTTGAAAAATCTTAGATCCTGCATCATGATGTACGAGAAAATTTGATGAATGATAAAAGAATCCTGCTTCACCTTAAATGTCTAGCTCATAGTTGCTGTTTGTCTAGTAGAGGCTTTAGGTGTCATGTAATATTCATGTCCTCGCCCTCTAATAAGTGTGCACAAACCACAAAAAAAGTGAAAGCGTAAAAGCGGAGCCCACGTGTCTTTCTATCGATGGAGAGTATGAACCACACATCCCAACAATAAATTGTTGTTAGTAGGTTGTAAGCTCGTTTCACGTCACGCGTTCGGATCCTTAAGTCAGCAACCAACATCATTATTTGATTATAAAAAAGCCAGGCAGACGCTCATTTATGTGGATACACACTTGAGGGACATGACAGTTAGGCCGTGCGCCCCGGAGTTCATGAGGGTTTACGTTTGCTTCTCTATAGAACAATCGAGACAGAAGAACAAAATGGTAATAGTGCAGAGAGGGAGTTTGAAGTTCCTCGAGGAGTTGTGCCCGAAATATGAAGGGAATGGTCAAGATATCTATAGCATTAGCCGCTAGAATCTGTGCCCTTCGACAACCCCTAAGAGAACGAATGGTTGAACGTTTGTTTTTCCTATTAGATTCTGCTCTTTGTCCGAGCTGATCCGGCCTCAAATTCTCTCATGTATCGTGCCCCAATTTGACAACTCCTAAGAGAAGAACCGTGTGTTTTTCGTCGGCTAAGGTAGCTAGTGTAGTGATATCTCTAGTGCTCCATTTAGTGGACCTCTTTGTATTAGACTCAGGTATTTTCGAAGTTTTGAGTAACATTCTCAATCAGATCGGGAAACCGAAACAATTGCCTGCACCCTTTTCTCCGGCGACCCCGTGGCGCTCTCACTCACTCACTCAGTTGGGGGGTTAACATCTAAGAGAAGCTCGCAAACGCGTAAACATCAGGCGGCGAACGGAAGCCTCGGGCTCGTTCAAAGCCTGCCTAGACCAGCTCATTCATCACGCACACTTTTGGAATCTGTACACAAGACTGGCATGAGTTTTACCCCCCTCGAGTCTTCGACGTCCAGGGAGGAGGAGTGGGAGGGGCCCATCACAAGTTGGGCCAGGACTAATCCGGCTCAGATATCATCCAATCTCCTATAGGCCCAGAAAGTTCCTCATGGGCCCACTGGCAACAAATCGGGCCCATCAAACTTCGGGCCCACTTCCCCATAGGTCAAACCGGTTAAACTAACAAACCTCCTGGAAAGCAGAAGCCGACTCAACGGACGCAAGTAAATGTTCCCATCTCGATTCCACGTGTCGACATCATGTATTTTGAGAGGTAATAAGATATTTCATTAAATTAGGAAAGTCGGGGTCAGCAGCTGGTCTTTATTTATGACGCGATAATAAATAGTACAGCAGATTCTTTTTCATTTTCATTTTTCTTTAAAAAATTAAGGGAGGGAGGAGGGTCCTTGTTCGTTAAGAATCGATGAGACGGTGATTGCGGGTGGTGCTGCTTCTTCATCACTCGCTTTGATTCATCGGAATCTCGCGAAGCTCGGGAACCGTCAGTGGCGGCGCAGCATCGCTCGGGCACTCCTCGCAATCTTCGTCTTCGTTCGTCGATGGACTTCGACATGTGGCGTTTCGACCTCTCTGCTTCCTCCAGGAGCCATCGATCTGCTCGCAAGTCTCGATGCGGTAAAAAAAGGATCTCTCTCTCTCTCTCTCTCTGGGAATTTCCTGAGTTTTTTTTTTCTTGATCTTGGTGTGGTGGAATCAGATGCGCCTATCGTCATCGACGAGTTCGACGGAGATTGCGATTTGGAGGTGTACTATCCGTGCCCTTATTGCTCGGACGATTACGATTTGCTCGAGTTGTGCCTGCATATCGATGAGGAGCATCCCGTGGAAGCTGATTCTGGGGTATGAGCTTGGTTAAAGTTTTGGGCTTTAGCTACTCTTTTTGCTGAGTCGATTCTGATTGTGTGTTTGTCATGGGTGGAGGTGCTCACGAGATTTTGGCTGGGTCGTTCGTTAGGGTCTTTTGATGTTATCTTGAATTGTATAGCTTATCAATGTTTGAGGCGTCTTTCTTCGAAGGTTTGGGGACGCGATTCTTTTTCTTTCTTTTGCTAAGCAAGCTGGAATTTCATTTCACTTTGATAACGACTAGCAGAGAGCTACTGCTGCTACAAAGCTCATATCGAGTTCAAGCTTACCAGAAATCGAAGAACATGAAGAAGTACTGATCCTGGAAGACCAACGCTCCTGACTTATTCTAGTGGTGACATCAAACCTAATCTTGGCTATGATGTTAGGGGCAGAAACAACATTATTTTCCGAGTGAAATATTTTGTTTCGAGTAAGCCATAATTGGTACAAACTAAAAGGTTGTATGCCGAGCCAATTTGGCAACGAACACAGCTAATGCACATCCTTTCAATTTCCATGATGCCCATTGACGGTCCTTACTCCAATCACCAATACGTCTCTCTAGGTTGTATGAACAGATTGAATATAATCCTCCATACACCTCTTGAAATAGAACAACCAAATAGAAAATGATTCATCCGTTTGATGAAGATACTTCTGTGTAGAGAGACATGATACTATTTGATGAGTCTCAGGGCGGTATTTTAACTTAGCTTGTCGCCCTTTTCTTCTTGTTTCTGATTCTTTCAATGCCTCCAATCTTATTAGATTCACCTTACATGCCACTTTGTCTCATGTTTTCTTTTGAGCATGTTTTTCAAATAGTCCCCAAGGGTTAGTTGCGAGCTCTTCTGGTGTATTCTTCGTCGTTGATGATCATTCTTGAATTACCTCGTTCCTCTTATATGATGACTTTTGCTCTTGGGACATGATCGAAGAGATTAAAATGGTAGCAATGTATGGATTATCATGTGGGTTGTCACTTTGTTGAATCATCTGCAATGGTAGAGGAGGACTGTAGAAGTTCCTCATTGATTTTTTGCCCCTGTACCCATAGGACTTTGTATGTTGCCTTTTTATTGGATTTTAACATGTGTTGTTATAGGATGGAAGTAGGAGTCATTGTTGCATGTTAGTTGATCTAGCTATTGATATACATACGGCTTCTTTCTTCTACTTTCTACCGAGAATTGGTGGTTTTTCAAGGCTGGTTTCGAGAAAGATATTGTGTTCTTTCTCACTGAGTATTGGACTGATACTGTAGTTTATTGTGTGCAAGATATTCATATTTTTCCCCAATATGGGAGAAGATGCTTGTTATGCTCAATGTTTCATGTAGCTCATAGTTTGCAGCTTCTGCTTATGCAGGTATGCCCGGTTTGTGCTACAAAGGTAGATAGTGATATTGTTGAACACATAACAACAAAGCATAATGACATTCTGAAGATATCCTTTTTCTTGCGAATGTGTACGAATGCATTTCTTCATACGTAATCTTCATTTCTTTAACTTCTGTACTGTTTTCTTTTTTATTTTCCTTCCTACTACAGTTTTTCTTCCTCTTTTGGATTTTATGAGCATGAACCATGAGTTCCTTGACTTGAGATTACTGGCAACAGAAATTAAATCTCCAAAAAAATGAGTCCTATTCATCTTTTTCGTCATCTAGAACGGAGTTTGGATCTGTTCAATCTGCAGTGTCTTCCTCCAATGGGCCACCAGATCCATTTTTATCATTTATTTGGAATATGCCTGCTGCATACGAGTCTGAAAAGGTGCAGTCCACTTCGCCATCTACTTCAGATGTTGCAGAGAGAATCCCTGATGAAGCTTTGTCAGAAAGGTATTCCAGACTCTACTATTTAGACAGTTTGTATATGCTCCATCTGCAATGTTGCTTGAAATCAGTTGTCATTCTACTTTGTTTTCTCTGCAAAAGATTTACAGGATACAAGGGAAAGAATGTCCTTTGAGCAGCCTCAGCTGTCTTCCCTCTTCCCCTCCCTTATTTTGTAGATGTAATGAAGTAAAAATTTCATCAGAGTTTACAAGATGGTTAACTCATCTTTGACAAATGCAATGTACAGACATTGGGACATCAAAACCAGAATCACTCACGTGTCCTTTCCCTGTAGGACCCTTTTAATTTGCTTAAGCTGAAGATATAGAGCAACCTTACAGCTAGTTTGATGGAGAGTCATATTGGACAATTACCTTGAAATGTTGTAGATCTAAGTCAGACTAAATGATGGCCTTTTACTTGTGGTGTAGAGGACCTAGAACCTAGAGGACTATTTTGACGGTTAAGGAGTACCATATTCCACCATGGGCAATTCCATAATTCTCTCCCTCAAGTAAGGTTGATAATCTGCAAGTGTAGCACCGATCTAGCAGAACCTTTTCTCCCTGACTGAAATCATTCCTACCCCATTCTCATAAAGTTAGCAACCTGGAGTTACTAGTCAGGGAACTTTCCACATCCAAATTTGCTTGCAAGGAAATAAGTGATGCTCCTTCCTTGTTCCCTGTCCGAAGAATCAAAGTCGTACCCAAAAAGTGAGTGTATTGTCTTGTTAGACGATCTTTAAGATCAATGTCTCTGCTGCAGCAGAATTAAAGGTGCCTGAGAAACTTTGAAAAGTCTGCAGCACCGCTTCAAAAAGATTGTCAAACCTGTCAAAGCTCATTCTCCACGGTCCAGGCTCACATGTACCAATTGATACGTGCATCAAAGTGGTGCACTTGTGCCCACTCACACATGCCCACAGTGGCCATATATTGCCTCGGATATGGCACAACACTCTTCCAGGAACATTGATGCCACTGCGGTGGTTAGATATGAAAGATGCTAACTTGTGCACACATGGTACACATAAGTGCCAACATGAAGCAGTGAGGAACTTCATTGTTGGAAGTCTATTTTTGACAAAGAGATATAGAAATGGAGGATGTATGTATGAAAGCGAATATATTGTCATGAATGTGTGTGCATCCATTTTCAGCTGGTTTTATTGATTTCTACCACATATTCCAAGGGCGATTAACGAGATGGCCTGCGTATTGGAAATGAAGAGCATGTTGGCTCCATGTTCTCCTATGCTGTCTGGGAAGTTCAATTAACTCTCTTCCGTAACGTCTTATATCTTTGTTCTGTTTGCAGGGATATGCATCAATCTCCTATGCTGGAGAAAGAAAAGATCGAGAAAGCAGGGAGATGTGAATTTGTACAGGGTTTGGTAATGTCCAGCATACTTGATTTTGACTCATGAGGGGGTGCTGGGAGCGCTATTCAGAAGCTAACGAAGTCTTGTTTCAATCGGACGAGCTTTTGCCCCTCAAAATGGAAGAGGTTAGCTTAGAAGTTTGCCCCTGACGAATTGGAGGAGATTAGTAGTCTAGGTAAAGTAGCTCCTGTGTTTCTCATGATGCTAGGCCTTTGTAGATAACGAAGACACTAGGTTTCTACTTTAGCACTCTTTTGCAGTCTTCGGGAAAAAAAAAAAAAAACTCAACCATTGCTTTATCAGTTTTTGTCTCTCCTTATATCACTTTCCAAGTAATACTGGATTATATATGTACCCTATGGCCACCAAGGGAACTTTTTCTGGCCCTTAGTGTAATAAGTATGTATAGGCCACTTCCAAAACCATTGTTCAATGTGCGAAAAACACTTAAACATGGTGAACTTTTTGTTTGGGCCCCTGTGAAACCTGTCTGTGATGCCCGTTCGCAGGGCTAACTTCTTGACGATGTTGTGCATTTCAAAGACGACACTTCACCATCAGCCATTTTTTCGCCTGAAATGTGATTTCAGGACTCGAGAAGTACCCAAGTTATTGTGAGGGGCATGAGTATTATCAAATCTCCGTCACCAGGTGATCGAAATGTCAAGACAAGCATGCAACTGTATTCTAGCCCGATACACTGTTTCATCGTACCCGTCTTTAGGACAACCATTTTAATGCAAGGCGGAGAAGAGGCTTTTCATTAAGGCAAGCTTTAAATTCGTGGTCCTCTTCAATGGACAATCAATTAAACGCATTACTCTATTCGACAAAATTTACGTGCATGGAGCGAAGAAAGATGCAAAAAATGGAGATATAAAGAATTTGCCTTAACTCAATCCGACAAAGTTTACATGATAGGAGCAATGAAAGATGCAAAATACGAACGTTGTACAAATTTGCCTAAACTAGAAGTAACTAATGTGGCTGTGGCCGAAGCTTCCTCAGTAGCCATTTTTTTCTAAGTTTAACATCCAGCGCCATGAATGTCTTAGATTTCATTTCATCCTCTAGGAAATCACAAGCATCCAGTATTAGGTCATCATCCATGTCCGGTAAGGCCTGAACTGCTTCAATTACCTGCTCAATTGGTACGGAGTTCGAGTTCTCATCATCTTTCTTTTTATCACACAAACAAGCAGCTGCAGTCACCATCTCCGGCCGAATACTCACGATCCCCTCACTAGTCTCCTTGAGGCACTTTATATGTGTTTCTATGTTTGATTGGTCTTCGTATTGGCGCTTTCTGGAAATGGCCAATTTTGAACCCCTTTTCCCTAGGTCTTGTGAATTGTCATCTTGGTCCATACCAGAAATTGATGCAGAAGGGGAGTGTGAAGTCTTCGATGCCCATCGATCTTTGACTACTATGACTTCATTTGGCTGCTCCACATTTTGACCTAAGAGAAATTCTCTCTCATTGATACTTGGATCACTGCATATTGTGCACAGATCGTTGTAGTATGGTACAGGTCGAGTCATAAATTGCCGCGCATCAGTGTGTACCTGCATGCCACCACAACCAAGCTTATTGAATGATATACCTAAATGGAAGTGCAAGGAAGGTATCAGAAGCAGGGCAGGCAAGGAAGGGATAGAACCCAGTCAACCAAAAATATGACAAGTTGATATTGAACGATCAACATCCATTCATTCAACAGATTCAAATGAAAATATAATTCCACACTAGTTAAAGGTATCACAAAGCTAAGATCCCAGACGTAGTTAAACAAGTGATATTGCGCTTAGCGATGCCAAAGCACCTCAACAGCAAGAAAACGCTTGAAACCAGAAATTTACAAATTTAAGTGTCTTGTCATGCATTCAATATTCAGAGTTAGAATCAGCAATATAGTACGCTATGTGTCCAATCTAACAAAAATGAAGAGAATGGAGGGACGGCACTATCATGTAATTACTTAAGAGGCTGACATTAGGTGGATGTTTACCTTAATGTAGTCTTGCCAAATGTAATCATCAGCAGTCACCATTTGACGGGAATCATCCCAGGAGAAACCCTCCGTATCAAGGAGATTTTTTATCACGTTGAATTGGCGCCGGAGAGTCTTGTATCGATTTTTCAGGATTTCCGCTTCATAACTAAACCCAAATTTTGCATTAAATGATGCAATCATCTCCATCCACGCTTGTTTCAAGAAAAGACCATCGACCTGGTTCCCTTTCCGCACTTGTTCTAACATGAGGTCGATAAAATAACGGTCCATAGTTGGCTGCCAGCAAGTCCTTGAACGACTACCAACGCCGGAGCCAACGACATTTGGCTCGTCCTGTGAAGTAGAAATCTCTGATACTCCATCAGGAACAGAAATTCTAAAGTCCTCATCGATTGTGATATCAGGGAGAGGATCTGCCCCTTCTTCAACAGTACTATCATGGAGTATTAATGTACCATTGTTAGCTGAATGTGATGATGACTCTGGTGCATTGTTGCCTGGTTCTTTACATTGAGAAACAGCTGTAAGTACGGGCCTACTGAGAAGCAAAAGCCCTCATGCTGTACTATGAGAAAATCTTTTGGAGAGGTGGGATTGTCAAAGTACCTTTCTGTTCAAGGGATGAGTTTCCATAAATTCGACAGAGATCTCTGTAGTATGGAATGCTTTTAATTCTGTATGAGCGTGCATCCGGGTGTAGCTGCAAGGCTGCAAAGTATCAGTGAAAATATCGAAAGATAAGAACTTCACAGATTAAAGAAGTTTCATAGTTGCACCTTGATATAGTCGTCCCAAACTTTGTTATCAGCAATCACCATCTTTCGGATTTCGTCCCAACTGAAACCCTGCTGGTCAAGAAGATTTTTGATTGCCTTGTACAGATTCCTAAGTGATTTGTGGCGATTCTTAAGGACATCTTTCTCATACTGAAACTTGAATTTTGCATTGAACAGCAGCATCATATGTTTCCATGCTCGTTTGCTGAACAAGTTATCATCAATTTTGTTCCCTTGGCTGACCTGCTCTAGCATGAGGTCAATGAAGTACCGATCCATTTCAGGAGTCCAAATTGTCCTCAGACGCTCAGCATTACTTCGAGGCCGGATGCCCATGCTAGAGATATCAGCGAATTTGTGACCTTATTGTGAGTAAACACATCGATACATTTGAAAGGCAAAATCCACCAAAATATGAATTTGCCCTATTTCCTTATTACCATCTTAAACAGTTAATCAGTGAATTACTTTGTATCAGCAAACTGTTAACAACTCAAGCTCAAATACGTAGTTCCTATTCATGCATGCAAGAAAGATGGCATCTCCATGGGTGAATTTTGATTAAGTTCCTTTTTATCCAGCATCAGACAGTTTTCTGTCCCAAGACTCTAATATCTACTTTGGCAAGGTCAAGAGCCACAAGTTTAGAATCCTGGTACAGCAAGGCACAAGGAGGAATACAGCAACAATGTAAATCTACTTTGTTTCAAAACCACTAATCAATGGTGAAGTCAATGCCAAACATTTCTAGTAGCATTAAGATATGACATGCTGTTCAGTACTCATTGATGTCAATCTATTATCCTCAATCTTTGGAAAGCACGGTCAGGGGGTTATGGGAGGGAAATAGTCAACTTGGATCGCTCTCCTATCAATTTCAACTTATCACCTGTAGCCTTTGCACCAATCTATAGCCAGAGAGAGAGAGGCAATAGCATTCTCAATGAACCTCCATAACCCAAAAGCTGAGAATGAGGTCTCTGTCTCATCTCAGCTCACATTTTTCCGTTTTGAGTGATATTGACAGCTCTATAAACAAGGAATTGTCATCCTTTAGATCCAAAATTTTCACACTTTCATGCATTGGACTTTTCAATTTCCACAACAGAAGCACTGCTGGAAACACAGAAGCCATAAAAAAAACTTCGGACAACCCCAAGAAAGGATCAAAGCCCAACAATCAGTAAGAAGAACGCAGCCTCTTCTGGGTAATCGAAACCCACAAGCTAACTTAAGAGCATATGCTTTTCAAAAATTGGCCAACTCTCTTATTCAGAAGTCACTCTGAAAATTTTGCAGAAAGTTAGCTTATTTAATGCAAAAATTCGATCTTAACACAGCGAGAGACAACCCTTTTTCAAGACGACCATATTCCGATTTTCAAAAGCCACTTCAGAACGAAAAAGCAAAACCAGAACAGCATCAAGATCACTTCTTTTGCCCATCGATTAACCGTAAGAATACACAAAATGGAAGGTCACAGTTACGCAGTTAAAAGTTACTCACAGCACTAGATTGATCAATTGAGTACCTCACTAAACCGGTAATGGAGGTTGACAGAGAATTGCAGTCGGAGGAGGAGACTATTCCACGTAAGGATTGGGAGGAGTGATAAATCAGGAGAAGGGGATAAGGTGCAAGCGTTACCTGGAAGACGACGGACAAGAACTGGGATGAGCGGGGAGTGCGATATCTTCGTTTGTCGGGAGCAATTCGGGGGGATAAATCTGTTCCCGTTCCTGGATAAGGTTGGCACAGCCTGGAGCCATGATAAGATCCTGATCTTTGCTAGGGCGAAAGGCACTGGGGTTGCAACTGGAGACGGGCCGGACCAAGGCCGAGTAACTTTTTGCGTCTGCTTGAATTCTCGAATTTCAGAATGGGTCGATTTCTCACTTGATTCAGACTAAACATAAATTTCAAGGGTAATTTGGGTGTTTTCGTAGTTTGATTATCATGACACATGGGATGGTTATACACTAATTTGCTCTCCATTAGGGACCCGACCCAACCCAAGCGTCGGGATGGGCGGGAATGCCGCTTCCGGGGCAGATAAAGGCGGGGGCACATGGTGGCCGTAAGGTTCGCCAAGCCATTGCGAAGCGATAAATCTCTTGGTACGGCGATGGCAAACCGCGAGGAATGAAATAAAGAGGACGTGAGAGAAACAATTTCTAGTCTTGATTGGGACTCCGATGTTCTGTGGCAAGTGAACGGAGCAGAAAATTGGGAGTAAGAAGCACATTGGCCCAATTAAGGCCCAAACCAAATTATTTTGGCCCGTGATTCCCAAAATGGGCCCACTAATCTCTAGCGCGAGCTCGGGTTCAAATTTGGCCCGAGTATGTCTCAAACAAATTGAGTAATCGAGGCCAGGAGCTCGAGTTCATTGAAACTGATTCTGGTCGAGTTTGAGCCTTGTCCGTAGTCAAGCCGGATCGAGGGTGAATTGAGCGCTACAGCCTTGAGCGTTCGAACCGAGTCAAACTCAACCACCGAACCGTGTTGACTCTGTCCGACCCGAATACACCGCATCCCCCAACATTACTCCATGATGAAATCTGCAATTGTTCATGGGTATAGAAATATTGCCTAACGCGCCCTTGGCCAAATGCCACCGAGAAAAGGAAAAGAACCCCACGCGGCTTCTTTATCTTCTGATCAGACAGGCGAATCCAACCTTCACGTCCCTTTCTAGGAAAAACTATCTCGACCTCCATGTTCAATGAATCAACCGGAAGACTTAAGATTGGCCTTTTGAATGTTAATCCTCCAAACGAATTTAAAAAAAAAAAAATCGAACTTTCTTGTCCCTTAAGCTCCTCGGATTCCTTGGATCACTAAAATCTAGGACCGGTGTTGCTGCTAAAATATCTTATTGGGGAGAAGTCTCCTTTCTGCCTCTAGTCTTTTTGGTGGGGATGCCTTCTCTAGAAGGCCCATACACATGTCAAAGCGAAACAAGAGAAAAAAAAAAAAAAGCAAAAGGAGAAGGCCCCTCACCCGTGGACAACAAGGGTTATCGCGACCCTCACTTCGATTTGAGCAAAGGCCCTCGCCCGTGGCCTGCAAGAGTCACTAGCCCTCACCCGTGGCCCGATATGATTGCCGGTCACAATTGTTATAAAAAAAAAAGAATAAAATAAAAATAAAAATAGAAAAGACATTATAATGTCACTAAAATTTGTCCACGTCAGCGCTGATCGTGCCACGTAAGACGCCGGTACCCACGTCAGCAATTTCCGGCCAAAATTTGGTGGATGAAGTCAATTGGCATAACCTAAAAAGGTTTAGGACTCAGTTGGCACAGTTAAAAATTTTAGAACTGAATTGACTAAAGTCAAATAAGTTTAGGAGTTTTTAGGGCAATCTTCCCTGAATTTTGGCATTGAAATGTCTTGGACTACAGAGTGCAAAAAAAAAAAAAGAGAGAGTCACAGATTATAACTAGACAAAATAGGTGGAGAGGGCAAATGGACCACATTACAATCTTCATCATAGTCTGGTCGGTTCAAAAGCAGGGGAGCCATCAAAAAGATGAAAGCAGAGAGTGCAGTGCTTTCATGATTCATATGAGAATGTCTGGTTGCCCCCCACCCATTTAATCTATGACAAAGGGGAAACTAAAAGAAAAAAAAATTTAAGAACAAAAACAAGGGTTATGATGATATTCTTTGCTCTTTCCTTGTTACTGACTTTAATACCTTTTCTTGCCTTTAGAAATAAAAATCCAACCAAAACCCTTCACGACAAAGAGCCAACTGGTTTTGGGCCTCGGGAATTAACAAGTACCAAGTATCTGTGTTTGGTCCCTTCAGCAAACCACATCTTTCTTTCTTGCAAATAAAGACTGGCTTTCTTTCTGTCTGATAATTTTTTCTCTGGGTTTAGTGGGGTTAAATAGTTGGCACTTTGTACCCAAGAGCTCTTTCTAGGGTTTCTTACTTTCTGGCCAAAGAACGCCATTATTACAATCATGAACTCTTTCGTCTTTGTCAATGGCTCTGGCCATAGATGTGTTTTCTCTGTGTAGGATAATGTCATGGTTGCAAAAAGGGCAAAAAAGAAAAGGAAAGGAAAGGTCATGTTGTGCTTTTTCTCTTCCACTTAAATTATGAAAACCTACATGCACTTGCATAACTAATGATAATCAGGACTTCAATGGCTTCAACTTTGATGATCACCCCCTGAAAGGCTACATCCTTAACGCTGAGTGCTCCTATTTTTGTGGGCCAATGACCCAATCTTTGCTGTGCATTCCACACTTAAGATCCAGATTTGCATAGAAAAGAAATTCAGGCTGACATAGAATATGGAAAAAGCCATTCTCATAATGAGTGCAATAAGTGAAAGAATTCTTTCCCGGTGAGCATCTGCTGTTATTTCATCCATAACAATCCTAGAGATTATTATGGCTGAAGAGACTCCACCGCGGAGCTGCACATTGATGCAGTGGAAAGTCATGATACAGCAAAAACTATTGCCTGTGATTCATGAGTATAATCATGTTAAAAGTGGATCAAACACAGCTGTCTTCACTCATAAATTATGAGTGTAAAGGTGAGCACTGACCATGGAGCCGGTGACCCCAAATAGGTTTGATCTGCCATTGAAGCACTAAAGTAGCAGATAATCTTCTTCTCATTAGGATTGCAATTATAATACAACAATTAGCCGCTTTTCAGTTCATGGTGGGTGCAATTAGGGCTTCTAATATGTCCAATTTTGCTCTACCTATCGTAATTTGTAGGATGTTAGCTGGCACACTTTTCTCGCAGCAATTTCAGCTGTGAACAATTGTACCAAATTGTGTCTAAAATTTTTCAAGCTACATAAACTGATAGATTGCGTCTATGTGATAATGTAATTATGCACGTTTATATAGTTCTTATGCAAACGCCATTAGTATTTATTGGGAAAATTACCAAAAAAATCATAAACCTATTACAATTATGCCGATTCAAAAAAATTCATAAACATATTACAATTATGTCAATTCAATCCTAGATTTTTTTTTTGTTCAATTGAGTCATAAATCTTTTGCATTGGTGACAATTCAGCCCTTCCAACTAATTTCGACTAAAAATTGATGATATGGATGCCGACCATTCACCAACTATCTTATGTGGCACTGCTGACGCTGATATGAAACTTTTTGAATTTTTTCTCTTTTTTAATTTTTGGGAAAAGTGAATTGAAAGTCCTAAAATTTGTTAAGAAAATGCAATTGAATTCTAAAACTTTCAAAAAGTTCAATTAAGTTCTAAAACTCGTCGAGAAAGTGCATCCGAGCCATAAAACTTTCAAAAAGTACAATCAAATCCTAAAAATTATCATATTAGTCCAATCAAGTCCTTCCATTGATTGCACTTTTTGAAAATTTTATGACTCGATTGCACCAAGTTTTAGGATTTCATTGCACTTTTTGAAAGTGTGAGGACTCGAATGCGTTTTCTAACATGTTTTAGGATTTGACTGAATTTTTTCAAAGTTTTAGAATTCAGTTGCACTCTCATGAGAAGTTTTAGGACTTTCAGTGCACTTATCTCCTCTTCTTCTTCTTCTTCTTCTTCTTCCTCCTTTTAATTCTTCCTTTTTTTTTTAGGGTTTTTTGTTAATGGCCGGTAGGAGACTGCTAACTAAGGCGCTAGCAATCTCTGCTAGCGATTGGGTGAGGGCTACAAGTGCTCGCCTAACCTCGCTAGCCTCTTACTCAGTTGACGAGACCTTGCTGTAGTTGAGCTCTCTAGGCCTTGGTCGGTGGCCAATAGCCTCCAGCATGCCATTAATATATATAAAAAAAGACAAATAAAAAAACACGAAAAAATTAAAAAAAAAATTCACGTCAATATCAGCAATGCCATGTAGGATAGACGATGGATGGCTAGCGTCTATGTCATCAATTTCCGATTGAAATTGGCCGGAATAATTGAACTGACACAAATAAAAAAAGATTTATGACTGAATTGACACAATTTTTAGTGAATTTCCTAGTATTTATTAGAAAAAGGGATGGGGCATTTTGATATTTATGTTTATTCATTTGCTAGTATGTCGTCACAACAAGTGAAGGAATAGTGATTCTACAATTTGAATCAAGTGGCATAACTCTATGATTGTTATTCTCATAGTGGGTATATCTTCTCCACTCCTGTAATGAAAAGCATCGTTAGTCTCCAGGTGCAGAAGGAAGACCCCTTCTTGTAACTTTGATTTTTTGTCAGTCGGATTTATCGATCCAACCTCTATCGTTATGATTTCGAACCTGAATGTGGATATTAGGGTCGATTTGTCGCAACTTACAAGGAGTTAAAAGTGACCCCCTGTTACTTCCACGCCAAAATCTACATCATCCTAGAATCCCCAGTTCACTCAGCTATCAAAGAAGTCACGTTTCGATGTTGTTTACAGTGGCTCTGCAATAGAACCTCCCTAAATCGATCACGAAGAGCGTAGCAGCTCAAAATCGGGCGGCACGGCTACGATCGACTTAAAAAGATGGCGAAAACAGAGATTATAGAAAGCCGATGCCGAGTACGAGCGAGCCCGGGCTCTGTATTGGCGTCTTCTTCTGAAGGAAGTGTTTGTTGAGCACGATGTTATGAATTTGCGAGGCGTGATTTCCTACGAAGAAGTATGGACGACACGAGATCGAGAAGTTGATTAACAACAAGAAGGCATATGTTCTCGACTGAAATTCGAGTAACTTGGAGATATTTCCCAAAAGGGAGAGATTGATGCATATAGTGTTCCTGATGAACTTCTACAACATATGGATACGCAGAGACATTAGAAGTTATTCTAAAATTCGACTAAACTTTTGATCTGGCAAGATATGCAGCGCGTAATCCATTTGAGGTTATTTTCGATCTCACTATCGACAATCTTTATGGGTGTTGGAGCTACAATCTATTTTAGCCATATTTTTAGCATTCGTCGGTATTCAAATTTTAGCTATTTATTTTCTACTTTAGACTATTTCTGAAACTTCTAAATTTAAGGAGTTTATGATTGTTATCTTAACATTAGAAGACAACTCTTTCACATCTTGATCAGGAAAACGGTTGCGAGAGAGATTTCCCGAAATTCGCACCTCGATTTGTTATCTACACATCGCATGATTTTTTTGTTATCGTGTTCATCCTCAATGATATAACGAGAAACTAATCAAGTGAAGATCGGCCAGGCAAATCGAAGAGCTCGAATAGCTCAATCATAAACTCACACCTCAAAAAAAATCTAGTTACTACTTCGAACGGTAAGCGTGTTTATCTTTCTCGTTCAATGCACGTATTGGAATCATCGTATTAGCAAATTTTCCTAAGACCATTCTTGGGAGCACATATATCTCTGCCTTTGGTAATTATCGTGTGTGGGAAATGAATGATGTCATTCATACAGTAAGAAGGGATTAGTAAGGTAGTTAGTAAGTCTCGGATCCTTTCGTTACAACGAGGAAAAATCTCAAAACAGTCGAAAGAAAAGCCCGAAACAAGTGTGACCCACGCGCTGACGACTTTTCTGATGAGGAGCGCGCGTCCGGGTACGCGAAGCCGCGAGAGCACGGGCCAACGACAGTGCATACGCCCTCCCGGCGTCACCAAGGGCGGAGATGAGATCTTCGCGCCACGTGGCGCTTTCGCATTGGTCTGTCGGATTGGGATGCCCACCGGCCGGGGAGATGGAGAAACTCGACCCCCCAGCGTTGAGTAAAGAGGAGGCGGCCGAATTCCCGTGAGGTGGGGCCCTCCCCCGTCCCCGCTGGAAAAGGAGATGCTCCTCAGCGACATCCCCCCCGAGCCTCAGGTCCGGGCCCCCCTCCGAACCGCGGAATTTGAAATTTTCGAACGTTGGAGCCCCGCATGCCCCAACAGTCGGCAGTTATGCCCCCCTTTTGAGTTTCTTATTATCCCCGCCTTGAGCTCGACCCCTTCACCTACTCTCTCTCTCTCTCTCTCTCTCTCTCTCTCTCTGAAGATAGATATGAGGATTTGCCCTTTTCTTGGAATCCATCCCCATCTAAGTTTGATGGGAGGTCTTGATTACAACCGTTAATTACATCCTAAACATGGGCTAATAATAATTAAAAGAAAAAATAAATCAAAGGACGCGAAGTAGATAGTAGTAACATAAGTGGTTATATATCATGTCGGCGAAACTTCTATCATGTCACTCTAGTGAGTTTTTGTTCCTTTTTGTCTTGTGAAAAGGTTACATCCGATATTTACTTGGAAAACATCGCTAGTTGCCCTTGGATTGATGTACCGATGTCGACACTCCAGTGCATGTTGATGTCTAAAGGACGCGAAAGGGAATACGTGTTAATAGCACGAATTCGATGCATCGAACGGCTGTACCCGTTTTAGTTTTCGAGATGCTGGACATACGTTAAGAACGATCATACTACTATAATAGGCTCGATCTTTTTTATAAAGATCATCTTTCTACCGGCTCCAGTAACGGCTGGATCATCTAGTTTTGCAAAGATGGAAAAATGATAATTCATTACGAATGAATGATTTCTTCCTATTATAACTTGGAAACGTATGGCTCAGTCAAAATGTAAATCCTGCCTTGCATGTGTATTGGGGGTGAGCGGTTCCAGATAAAACCTAAAACCTAAAACCTACCGGTCGGAACCGATCCCTTATTTTTTGGAACCTGGAATATATCTTTCATAACCTGAAACCTAAAACATACCTTGTCGCAAATTCCATGATCGATTTCAAGGTCTACTCATGTTCTACTTGTATTTTTAATTGAACGATTGCAGTGAATTATTACTTTTATTACTATCACTTGCTGCTACAATCCATTGACCATAACTTTTTCAAGACCCTTGAAAAATATGAGATATTAACAAAGTAAAATACTATGTCATGAATATCGTCGAAAATGAAAACTCACCCTAATGATTTCAAATTACATTGTCATCATTGAATGCTGTGGAATACCATAGGATCATGCCAAGATATAAAATAAGAAAAACATAGGCTTCACCTCTTAGAACCCAGAAGCTACTCGTCAGAATCGGTTCCCCAATTTTTGAAACTTGAAACCTATCATGCATACCGTAGAACTTGAAACCTACCCCGTTTCCATCGGTCACCGATTCTAACATGAAATCATGCTCAACCCTAATGCATATGTATGTCATTGCCTCAAAGCAACGCATCGTATCATTTTGAATAATAGAATATAATTAGGATACCACGTGCAATTAATTGAGAGAACTTTGAGGGGAGGCGTAGTTATTCTCGACTTGGTGAATTTATTGACGCTCTTTTTTGTACACAGATGTAATCTATGAATTGCATCTTTGGATTACTAGAGAAATTCAGTTCATTCTTAAACTTTTCAAATCGTCAATTTGGTCTTAAACCTTCGCGCAAAATTTCAATGTAGTCATTTCGATCAATTTTTGCAGGAAACTGCTAACGTAACGGTGCGCCAAGTAGGACAACCGACACTGATTGAAATCTTCACGTCATCATGTCCGACGAAAATTGACAAGAATGACCACATTGTGAACTTCGTGCAAGTATCTAGGACTAATTTGGTAAAATTAAATAGTTTAGGACTCAATTGATATATTCAATACCGATCGACTAATTTTCCCTTAGATAAGTAGAGTCATATTGTGGAAAGTATGGATCGCATCCTTAATTTCCATGTTCAGTCCAATGTAAGCTAGAGTACTCGCATTTGTTCATATGTCCAGGACCAATCTATTTAGATTTAGATGCTGTTGGGTGGGATGTCCACTTCCCCCGGTAGAACTCGCCTGTTGTGAGAAGAGACAATACGGTCTTACAAAATAGTACCACTCACGAATTTTTCCGAGCATTGACTTTGATCCAACACAACATCCTAGTTTGGATATCATTGGCAAATAGAAAGAAGAAGTGAAATCTAGAGAGATTGGACGCTCTCGTTGTTACTTAGACTAGAAGTCGAATCATGCCTCGGGAAAATTTTGGTTCATCCCATGATGACAAGGACCTTATAAAATCAGAATCAGGGTTTGGTAACTGTTTTTCCAACTAACACTTTGGGCGATTGAAAATAACACTCTGCCCACCACTTTGGTGCCCGGTGGGTCGTCCGCCAGCAACTACTAGGTTAAAAGAATAGTGCCTAGCATAATTCGATTACACGGGGTTTTGGGATTGCTTGCTTTTGCACTCATCTCTTGCCTAAAAGAGCACCTCTTCACATGGTCTGTCTATAGCTTTCCATGTTGTCTTACTTGCCTTTGAAACATGTATCAGTAGAGAAGAGGCCTTCGGCTTCTGGTGAAAAATCAGAGGTTCGCATGTTCCTCATTGAGGTTTCTCGCGTAAGAGTTCATCCCCAAAAAGAGATTTTGTTGCCAATTCGACGGATCAATTTGTTGCAAAGTATGAGCTAGTGTCTGTCCTAAGTCATATGTTGGTAGTTCGGGCACATCCCAAGGCACGAGGACACTATCTTGGTGTACGCAAAATGCGTACATACATTCTGACGGATAGGAATTGCTTGTGGTTACCTCCTTTATTAGAACTATACTCTTTATATGTCGGGGGTGACTTTACGCTTCGTGGTCACATAGACGAATGGTCTTGTAAATCTTTAATTTCGCAATCTTTAAATTTCTTTTTTCTGGGGTTAATGATCGATCTCTAGATGACCCCTTTCTCCCCATGATCCATGGTAGGCGAAGTGCGTTTCATCTTTGCCATGAGCATGGCTAAGAAAGAAATTCCAAAAGACAAGTAACTAGGAAGATGATGAAATATGCTAGGAAGGAGGTCCTCCAATGAATTAGTTTGCAAAAGAAATTAGAAGGAAAATAAAAAATAAAGACCAATTTAATATTCACTTCACCGATAACCCACTTGGAGTTGTAATTTGCGAGCGCACAAGGAGAAAGGGACAAAACCACCAAACTTCAAAGACTATCATTCACAAACCCAAATTTGAACTTTTTGAACTGTAAGAGAGGGAATAGCTCAGGTTCACTGTTTTTTGAAATCAAACAACAGATACAACTCATTTTGACAACTGCTAGTATTAACAAGGTATGGTAGCATCAAGAGACCCTAGTTTTGATTAAGTCACACGTTTTCTTTTCTTTTCTTTTTTTTTGGATTCATATTAAGTTTCTCAAAAGAACATCAGTGGGTTCGTCCTCGTTATACTTTTCACAATGGCATGTTTTAATATATTTTATTGCCTTTTATTTACTTGACCTTGCTGACCAAAAATAATTCTAGCTACGACACTACCCGTCCCACCTTGCACCGGGCACGAGGAGGCGGCGATGATCCCAGCTCCCTCCAACACCCCCCCAGTCCAAAATTTGCCAACATAAGAGATGTCGTGCCACGCCAACGGTCTGATGTGACCAAGCACGGAATCGTCTTGATCACATGCGTGGCAAAAAGTTAGAGCATCAGGGACGAAGATAAAAATTACAAGTACAGAAGATAAATTATCCGTAGTGACCAGAAGTGTACGGAGGAAGACGATCATGAACACGAATTAGGTGCGAGATCTCCGGATGTACCTGCTGTGGTTAATGCAAGATATCAGAATCACTTGCAATTATAATTTCGCTCTTTTTGGTTTTGTTTTTCCTCAAGCCGAAGTTATGCTATATGATCCAATTGATCAGCAGATGATATGCTGAAGGAGTGGACAACGGTGATGAAAATGGCAACCAGCGTCACGCGCGTGGAGCGCGCGTGGTGCGAATCTGCTTTTGGTAAAGAGAGACCTGAGGTGAAGGGAAGTCCGGAGGTTCGGAAGCCCCGGAGGTTCGGAGACAGGCCCGGGGTGGGGTTCAGCTCCGGCAGGGGAGAGGGACGCCTGGGGATGGGTGTATAAAGAAGAGAGAGAAGGACGCAACAGCGAAAAAGAAAGCCAAAAAAGCTAAGATGGAAGGGACTGTGACTCTCTGTATTACTAACAAAGCAACCTCCCACACTCTCTCACTCCTCCTCCATCTTGTCCTTCTCCTTCTCCTTCTTCTCTCTCTCTCTAGATCCTCTTCAATCTCTGCCTGCCGAGACCGTCTTTGTATCGAATTCCGCCGAGAATGGTGGCTTGAGAGGTCCGCGATTCTGTAGCGAAGACTCGGGGGAGTTCAGCACGGTCCCTCGCCTTTGCCGGGTTCAGTCTATTTCTCGTGTTTGGTGTACGGAACATGGCGGCGGCGGAGGGGGCGCTGTCGTTCTCGGCAGCCTCGGTGGTGGAGGACGTGCTCCTCCAACAGCACGGCACGCGGCTCAGAGACGTCGATGTGGAGTCCAGAAGAGCTGAAGAAGCTGGTACGTGATTCGCCTCTATGCTTTACTAGTCGGCACCGAGTTCGTAACCTTCGGGATTCGTCTTGTGTGCGTGGCTCTGGGGATTTGGTGTTTGAATTCTCTGTTTGCTCTCGTTACTTGGATTCGTCGAGGTCCAATTTGAACACGGTGTACCCGAGTTTTCTCTTTTCCTGCGAGGTTTCCGGCTCTAGATGAAATTTTCAGGCAGCGAATTTAGCTGCCGGAAAGAAGAATTTGAAAATGTTGCAATCTGGTTTCATGGATGATGATGATAACGAAACTTTATGGCTTGACACATTGGGTGGTTTCTCACCATAACGATCAGATGCCTTCCTTCTCTTGTGCGGTCTAGTTTCTCTCTGCACTTAACTTGCTTCTCGGATCCTGAACTGGAGTCTCAATTTCTTTGCCTTCTTGCAAGGAAATTTCAATTTACTACCCTTTGTGTCAATGTTCGACCTCCTTGTCCTTAGAATTCGAAGTCGCAGTCTCTTGTTTGTGTGATTACCTGAATTGTGGATCAATCATGGCCTAATGCAACTGGACTTTAGAATTCTCTGTCTCTGTTTATAAGTCGCAGTCTCTTGTTTGTGCCATCGCCTGAATTTGTGGATCCATCATGGCCGAATCGAACTGGACTTTAGAACTCTCTGTCTCTGTTTATAAGTCACAGTCTCATGTCCTCTTGTTGGAGAGCTTAATTTGAGATCCTGATTAATTATCTTTTGTAGCGTCAAGAAGGAATGATGCAGCTGGTTGGCTGAGGAAGATGGTCGGAGTGGTTGCAGCCAGGGACTTACCTGCCGAGCCATCCGAAGAAGAGTTTAGGCTCGGGTTGAGAAGTGGTATTATCCTTTGCAATGTTCTCAATAAGATACAATCTGGGGCGGTACCAAAGGTCTGTTCCGTATTCTCTTATTCCTTCAAAATAGTTCTTTTTTTGCCAAAATTCTTATGGAATGGTTCATGCCATGCAAACTGAATAGACATTAAGCTTCCATGGTCAATGCCAATAAAATGCCGTGCATGAATTTTACTTTTTCTTCAGAGAAGAGTAGAAGGTTATAACAATGCTTTATTTTAACTGACATTAATATCCAACACCGATCCATAGGTTGTAGAAAGTCCAAGTGATGCTGCTCTAATCCCTGATGGAGCTGCTTTGTCAGCATTTCAATATTTTGAAAATGTCAGGAACTTCCTTGTAGCTGTTCAGGAGATGGGCCTTCCCACTTTTGAAGCATCAGACCTGGAACAGGTACATTTGTTTGGATATATGTTTTGAGATATCTATATCACTGTGTAGGTCACACCAGGACGGCGGAGGGCTTAGTTCCATAATTTAAGGATAAAAGTTTTCATTGCAACTTCAATATTTGCAGGGAGGAAAGACTTCAAGGATTGTGAATTGTGTTTTGGCACTACAGTCATTTGCTGAGTGGAAACAAACCGGCGGAAATGGAGTATGGAAATTTGGCGGCAGTGTAAAGCCTACAATTTCATGTAAATCATTTGTTAGGAAAACTTCAGAACCATTTTCGAATTCCTCGTCAAGAAATCCTTCGATGAACGAGAAATCCTTGAATGCTCTAACTTCCGGTATTGACTCGAATAAAATGGTTGGTAAGCTTATCTCTTCTAAATTTAAGTTATTTCCTTCAGCTCCACGGACGGCAAAAAACTTAGAACTGCTCTCCTTTATTTAGGCCAACTCAGGTTCATTGAGCATGCTTGTTCGCGCAGTTCTTCTGGATAAAAAGCCTGAAGAAATTCCGGCGGTAAATATCTGCTCTTGTTGGTGTCATTCTTCAATTTTTTGAAGCTCTTTAAAAAAATTGTAAGATATGCAGAGTGGTCTTGATTCTTTGTGTGCATACAAATGTTTGCATGATGGAACACTCTTGACTTGGGAATGGTAGCCCAGGTCCATAACTTCTTAAGTTACCATTACAGGGATGATATCCCTTGCTACCTTTTCCATGGCATCCTTTTGACTTTTTGCATTTACACAATATTCATTTGATCTTGATGTCATGAAAGCTGGTAGTAGTGCTACATTGGTCAGTTGGGACACTGTCTGAGGCTCCAAAAATGCAAGTGAATTACAAGGTTACACTACAACTTTACTACTGACTTCACCTTCTTGATGGAAACCAGCAGTGACTCCCACTTCTGCTACTGCTACTCCTACTGGATGAAGCTCTACGGAGTTGACTCTTCAATCTGTTTCATCTCCTGCTAAAGAATTGGTAGATGACCGCAAGCTGCACGCACTAGATAGTCCTTTTAGAAAATGTGGAAGACACAGTCTTCTTCATGATGGGCCCCTATATGCATTTCTGTTGCTTTTCGTCATTAGTTTCTAAGTTTCTGCAGTATCTATTTTAAGTGACGTGACTGGAACATTTTTTGATCTTCTTGCTGATGGCAGTTGGTGGAATCTGTCCTAAGTAAGGTGGTTGAGGAGTTTGAACACCGTATCAATAACCAATTTGAGCTGGTATGTCATTTTGATGTTCATAATTTTAGCCGATTTTGACTCTTAAACAAGAATTTCTCCACATACTCATTTTCATAATGCAATGAAGTGACAATGAAGTGATTTTCTGTTTCAATTACAATTTACAGTTTCAATAAAATTATTTTTCTTCCTTGGAGCTAATGCATCCGTGGAAAGTTCTTGTTGAGCAGCTATGTATTTCAATTTTCTTTTAATAATCTGACTAAAGTTCCTCATTGAGTGATCATCTAGTAATTCTATTACTTTTCTGATTTTCCTGTAGAAGAAAAGCACCACCAATGATGTTGCCGTTTCTTTGGAAACAAGACTCTGGTTAAATCTAATACCACTGAAAAGGTTATTGCTTTCTTATCACTTGAAACAGATTGCTGAAGGCTAGCATGAGCCAGTTTCAGCAAGCGAGAATCTCTTTCCTTGAATTATCATATATACATTATGGAAAGTGTTTGTGCACTGAATTTTATTTTATTTTTCCCTAAATGTCTTAGCCTGAAGACATGAACATGAAGTCAAGTAGTAAAGAAGGCTATTTTGGTAAAAGCGGTGCAGCCAATGAGGAATCAAAAACTCTGATGTTAAAACAGCAACAGATTTTTTCAACAACAAAAAGATGTTCAGGTTTGAGTTTTGTTATTTAAATGCATTCCAACTGCTCAATTAGTTGGTTTGCATTATGTCAACTTAGTTTTGTCCCTACGATTTTAGGAGTTAAAGCAAGCTCTCTGTTCAACAAAAGCTGGCATGCAGTTCATGCAATGAAAGTCCAAGAAGAGTTCAGCAGCCTTGGTACAGTCTCTATCCCTTATCTTGCCAGTCTCCTCTCAGCATTTTGCACTTAAAGATTTCAGCATTTCATGCTTACAAAGATCCTTCCAGACAGGATCTTTTGTCTGTTTTGACGTTTGAGCTTTCTCAACAGGTTTACATATATATGGTCTTGCCAATGCTGCATCTGGCTATCATAAAGTTCTTGAGGAAAACCGCAAGCTTTACAACCAAGTGATGGATCTCAAAGGTAAGAGTTCCAGATTCGCCACCTATTAAGCTTGTCCTTGTTATTCCATAAGATATATAACGAATCACACAGTAAGTGGCTTATTGTTTATGTTGCTAGGGAATATCAGAGTTTATTGCAGAGTAAGACCCTTCTTGCCTGGACATTCAAATTTATTGAGCACTGTCGAGAATATTGAGGATGGGGTAATCAGCATCACCACCCCATCTAAACATGGAAAGGGCGTAGAATATTCAACTTCAACAAAGCCTTTGGCCATCAGCAACCCAAGGTGGTAAAAATCATAGTTTTTTTTTTTGGCATTTTGTATGTATATAGCATATATGCCAGACTGACCTTGTTTTAACTTCTCCAGCGGAAGTATTTTCTGATACCCAGCCATTGATCCGGTCAGTTCTTGATGGATACAATGTATGCATATTTGCATATGGCCAGACTGGATCTGGAAAGACCTACACCATGGTAAGAAGTTGTAAAATACACTTTCAAGTTTTATGCTCTTTGTAAATCTAACTTCCTGCTGTCTGTTTGTGACATCTGCTAATTTTGTAACTTTGCTTCTCTTTTTGCCTTTCAGACGGGTCCTAAACAGCTTTCGGAGCAAAATCAAGGTGTAAATTATAGGGCTTTGAGTGATTTGTTTTTCCTGGCGGAACAAAGAAAGGACACATTCCTCTACGATGTTTCTGTCCAAATGATCGAGATCTATAATGAGCAAGTGCGGGACCTTCTTGTTTCCGATGGAACAAATCGGAGATATCCTTGAAACAAATTTGTTGTGCTTCATAGAAGACTTTAATTTTGTCATCAGTTCCGACGGTTTTAAATTCTAATGAGTGATATAAAGCTTAACCTAATTGGACTTGCTTTAGTAAACCTGATATTTCCATTTTATTGAAGCCTTCCAAAAAAAATTTGGTGGTCTATTATTGTCAGCTGATTTATGCTTTCAATATAGCATCTCTCTAACCATATTGCTACCAAGTTTTCCTTAGCTATGAAAACATTAGAATTCGAAAGAGTTCCCATACTGGACTCAGTGTACCGGATGCAAGCCTTGTCCCTGTTTCATCAACATTTGATGTTATTGATATCATGAACCTTGGCATAGAAATCGTGTGGTGGGAGCTACAGCCCTGAATGATCGGAGTAGTCGTTCTCATAGGTGAGATCTGTTTCACTAATGCATATCTTATAGGGCATCCCAGAAGACTGACAATTTCTTCTTTTAATTTGCAGTTGCTTGACTGTACATGTTCAAGGACGAGATCTGACTTCTCTGGAACTATTCTTCGTGGATGTATGCATCTGGTTGATTTGGCAGGAAGTGAGAGAGTAGACAAATCTGAAGTGACAGGAGAACGGCTAAAAGAGGCACAGCACATAAACAAGTCTCTTTCAGCCCTTGGAGATGTGATTTCCTCTCTTGCGCACCAAAACCCGCATGTCCCTTACAGAAATAGCAAGCTCACCCAGCTGCTTCAAGACTCACTCGGTAAACTAGAGCTAACAGTTTTTTCCCCTCACCGTTCTTCCTATATAATGGAGCTTGATTAAAAGTGATGCATCTGGAAGTTATCACGTACTTGTACTCAATGGTCTTCAAATCTAATTGAAGAGGTGCTAGTCAAGTTTAATGGAGGAATATTCTTTCTTCAGGAGGGCAGGCAAAGACGTTATGTTTGTTCACATAAGCCCTGAGCCTGATGCTTAGGAGAAACAATAAGCACACTTAGTTTGCTGAACGAGTTGCTACAGTAGAATTAGGTGCTGCCCGAATAAACAAAGACGGTGCAGATGTGAGACCTCAAGGAACAGGTTGACATATCTAATCCTCGTCCAGTCATCACTTCTCTCATTATGTCTTTTGGACTTTCATTGTGGTATAACTACGACCATTTAACAGATAGCCAGTCTCAAGGCAGCATTAGCTAGGAAGGAGGAAAGAACCAAAGCACATGCCACACCCTGTTTCTGGAAGCACAGAACAACAGAGAAGGAAAGCAGCAGAGTTATCACCTTTTCATTCTAATCCACAGCATGCAGATGCAATGAGGGATCAAAATAGCTGCCGAAGACAAATGGGAGATGTTGGGAATATTGAGGTAAGGCCTGTTTCCCTCTCAATATACTTTCTGTAGTAGTAATCAGTCCAATAAAAATTAGGCTTAGTTCCCTAAAAAACCACAACTTTAGGTCCAATCACAATCCTGCCCTGAACTTTTTTTTTGGCCTAAAAAAAAAATCATTATAGTCCCAAATTTATCCAGCTTCAATAATTGCCACTAGTTTCTTCAAAACTATGAACATCGGGCCAGCCAGAGGCTTATTATCAGAATCACTTTTTCATCAACACCCTCACTTTCATGGGAACACTAATACCCTCCTGATGTTGATAATTTCAAATAAACTAGTGATGATTTTGGACGCGGGCACATTTGGGACTATATGGATTGGTGTTTTTTTTTTTTAAGACAAAAAAAGTTTGGAACAAAATTGGAATTGGATAAAAATTTGGGGTTTTAGGGAATTGGGCCATAAAAATTATGAATTTCTTGCTATTTCGTTAGAATTCGTACTGGTTTGATGGAATGTACCTTTTACATACCAAGTTATTTCCCAAAATTGATTAGCATCAGCTCTCATCTCTCTCTGTTTTTGTGTGTGACGTTTGGTGTATGTATGTGTATGTGAGTGCTTTTCTGTAAGCCAGGAGCTGAGACCACATTTGGGTCCTGCAGGTGCTCACAAACTCTGCACTCAGCACAAGAGACCAATCTTTGACCTGGACGAACTGTTTAGCTAATTCACCTCCTTGGCCTCCGGTTCCAGTCCAAAGTTACAGGGATGACGAAAAAGAAGTGGGCTCAGGTGAGTGGGTGGACAAAGTTCCAATGGTCAAACCAAGGAAGGATGTGTGTCACGTTGAGAACACCTTTGGGTGTTGGTGAGCCCAACAATGGGAACGCTAACCGATGTTCTAACAGGAAATATCTCCCAGGATGGCTCCAAAAATGTGTATCGCGACGACGCGGGTTCGGGCTGGCGCCTTTCTCTGTTGTCAGCTTTCGTCTGTCTAGTTTTGATTTCTTCGTGAAGAAATCCGCTCGTCAGAGAAGAGAGGAGGAGGGAGGGGAAGCTGAGAAATGGAAAAAAAAATGAAAAAAAAATTCGCGGTGTACATCGGCTCACAGGGTGGTGCCTGGAGGAGAAGGGAGGAGAGGAGGAAGGAGAGGGGAAGAGAGGAGGTGGAAAGAGAGGGCGAGCAGAGGGGGGTCGTGGCGAGGCACGGGAGGAGGCGCCGGGGGGACAACGCGGGCAGAGAAGAACAAGGGACGAGGAGAGAGAGGGAAGGGGGGGGGGGAGAGGGCGAAA